>MU827787.1:342605-374078 GCA_029204205.1 Desmophyllum pertusum | reverse complement strand
GTTTAGTTACAGTGAAATTGTACCGTAGTTGTGACTCCCGTCTCCGCACGAGATAGTTTGATCTTTAAAGGATATAAAGCTGGTTTAAATGCTTTATTACTAATAATTGCTGTCCAGGATTGATGAATGCGTGCAGCAAACTACCATCTGTTTCCTTGCAAAAATTAGTATCAGTCCTAAAGAATGCATTATTTTCGCAAGTGCTTTACGCATTCTTGTTTCAATAATATAATGTTTCAATTTTCGTTTCTCGTATTACCATTGTCCGGTAAACAAAATAACCTAAAAGGCTGTACTTATAGCGAGAAAGATATTGACATTCATACGTGTCATTTTCCGTAAAAAAAAAGATTAGAAATAATATGATCAATGTATCAGTGCCTCTATCGATAATATTTTTTAATTGTACAAACTGAAGGAGTTACCCTGTGAAAATAAAGGCTTACTTACTTACTATGTCGATTGCAATTTGCATAACAACGAAGGTAGCTTGAGACTCTCAGGCCCACTTATACGTCGCATTTAAGTCGCGTCGAATTTAATTTGATAAAGTGCAGAAATCTCGCTGATATTACTTGATTCGACCAACGAGTTCAAATTTACTATTTGTGCGTACATTGCGCTGATTTAACGTGATTTCAGCGAGTTTTCTGGGACTTGAATTACAATCGACACGACTGACACGACGTATAAGTTGGGCCTCAGTTCGATTTCTCGGGATAGGTATGAGAAGTTTGCTTTCGCCTAGAAACAGGCTGAAATTGTAATTGAATCAGTTCGATTTTAGATAACTTTGGATTTTGATATACAGTTTCCAGAAAACCGTTTCGTTTACAGTTGCATTCTAATGAAAGCCTGACCATCTGAGATGGTCAACGGACAGATTAACATAATTTCGCCTCAGTTAATCAACTTAATGCAAGCTTGATGTCCTACTTCTCAACTCCTAAACTTGGTCATAATTAGAATAGAAGTTAGTAAATGGTTGGCTCTAAAGATGACTTCCACTCATTCAGATTGTCGAAACTTCAGTCACAAACAACAGTCCTTTTCAGGACTACCCGCACCTGGATGATTACACTGAGTAGACGAACTAGAATAAAACTATTGCTGCAAGGCAAACCATTTGTTCCAAGAAGTACATGAGTTTTAATCTTCTACGCGGTTCATGTTTCTGTGACATCCTAACAGAGGCGTCATGGACCTGTCCATCTGAATATTTGCTGCTTTGAATAGAATTACACGAATGAAGACAGAAAGTTGGACTAAAAGTGATGCAGTGAGTTGTTAACAATCAGTTTTGCCCTTGAAATGAAAAATTTCCACTGTGTTTTAACTATACGTAAAAAAGAATCAATTTTCAATCAATGTTATTTTATGATAGATACGGCCGAGTTAATTGGAAGCAGTTTAAAACCTGCTGCCCAATGAAAATATTACCTGTCTGTCAAGTTTAGTGGGTTGGGGGTACTTCGTGTATTGAGAAGTGAAATTTCTACATCTAAATGGCGTCGCTTTTTTCAATTACAATTCACCGAAGATCAGGAAATATAGCAAAACTGCCAAAAAATAACAAAAAAGACGCAAGTCTGTGTATTCACAATTGATTTTCCATTATTGACTCTCATTACCTGTCTGGCTTGTATTTGTCATAACAATGTAAAGCCGATAAGTTAGTAATTGATCACTGCTTGTGTTTTAAGGGTTACCCTGGGTACTTTAAGGAGGTAACTGCTACAACATCATGCACGAAAGACCTTTCTCCACTGTTTTTCTACATAAGACTTGTTCCATGCAGAATGTATTCGCTGATGGAATTAACTTACCAATAAATATCTGAAAATACCGTGATGACGATAAAAACTAACATTTGGCCATACATGTATATATGTGATTCGCAAAGTTTAGGTGTTGCCGCATTATGAAGGATATAGAGTATGAGGAATACTGAATTGTGCTGATCAAATGTTATTTCTTCACAAACTTTATTTTATTTTATTTTATTTACAAAATGCACTGGAAGGAAAACAGGTGGGGAAATAAAGGTACGCTGGTAGCTTTTCTTACCTTCAAAAGATTATATATTATATTTTTACATATTTAAAAAAAAATACGAAAGCATGTTGGATAACATACTGAAACTTCGATTATTTCTGGTGTTCACCATTCATAGAATCAGGAATACACACAGCCATACAGTTATCTCAGTTTTATTATCTGCTATAGTTATCCGATATATTCACTATGTTAAAATGTTTCCACAGTTACTTCGTCTTGATACAGAATTAAAAAAAGCTGGAACTTATAATATAAATGGATGTTTTACGACCCCCAACATAATGATGACACCTCCATTCGTTATAACTTTATTTACATTGCAGTAAATTACTTATAGTTCCGTTTTTACAAAGGCAACATTTCAAAGATCACAACGGTAGAAATGTTTCTGATAACCATTCATAATCAAGCGATACTCGCAAGTATTAGAAATTTAGTGTCTCGTGTTCACAGCATGGATGAAATGTTACCTTTCATAAACGTCCTATTAAAGCATTATTTAACTCGCTTTATCGCTGTTAAAGGGACTCTGTCCTGATTTTAGCATGATGTGGGGAAGCTCAGAAACATATCTAGATCATAGGAAGTTGAACAATAATGATTGATTCTGTAGAATAGCACTCGACAAATGGACAGGAACCCATTAGGAAGTGAGGATGACAAACGACAGGGCGAGGATGGAAATGGATTGCAATATGGATTTTTGAAAAAACGTCAGGATGTCCAGTTTTTCTTTTTTTTTCTTTTTATCATTTAGTTAGAGTTTATTAAGTTGTTATTTCATAGATTTAGGGATCATTTCATGCATTTATAACAGTTTTGAGCAAATATGCCGGGACAGTGTCCCTTTAACTACAGCCTTGTTTAGTTTTGACTTGGAAATATATTTCGCAGTATGTCCATGATAGCGTGTCGAATGTGCCTCATCTTCCAACAGTAAACCAAAGGGTTTAAAGATGAATTGATAAGCAACATGGTCCATGTATAAATATATAAAACAATTAACGTCGTATTTGGGCCAGATATTACAATGGCAACATAAATACAATACACTGGTAAATAACAAACCCAAAACACGAGACATACATAGAATATAGTGACGGCAGATTTTCTTTGCCTCGCGACATTTGCCATTTCACCATTCTGTGCTACTTGTTGTACTTGCTGGGCTTGAATTTGGTTTGTATGACGTCGTACAGCTAAATAAATCTTGAAATAAATAATTGTTGTAGAAATGAAACAAAGACCTGATATGATGATATCGATAACCGTGGAAGTAATACCTTCTTGGAACCACCACAAAATTAATGAAAGAAATACACTGAATAGCCATATTAAGATCACCACAGCAACAACACGCTTGTGAGTCACAAGTTCCTGGTATCTGAGATGAAGATGAATTGCCAAGAATCTGTCCACACTTATGGCTACAACACCAAAGAAAGAAGCGTTAGCAAATATATTTCCGATGATGCCGTACGCGGCGAAAGAGGCAATGTCTAAAGTGTTTTGCTGTAACCGCTTCAGCAGCAGTGCGATGTGGAAAGGTTGAACCAGTAAACCAACACCAAGATCAGAAACAGCAAGACTCAGGAGCAATGTTTTTAATGTTTTTGACAACGACGACGTCTTTCTCATCGCGTGGATTGTTAAAATGTTTAACATGATGGCGGTGTAGGATGAGAAGGCGTTGAACACACAATTTAGCGATGTAGGATGAATAGAGTGGTTCTTCCGCCTCTTCATATATGCATTTTAAATATAGTTTAGTTGCAGTGCAATTGTACCGTAGGTTGACTCCCGTCTCCGCACGAGAATTAGATAGTTTGATCTTTAAAGGATATAAAGCTGATTTAAATGCTTTATTACTAATTGCTGCGTCTATGATTGATGAATGCGTGTAGCAAACTACCATCTGTTTCCCTGCAAAAATTAATATCAGCCCTAAATCATGCATTTTTAGAATGAAAATCAGCGATATTAAAGTGACGTTTCGATGACTCCATGTCATCATTTTCAAGTTCAAAATACTTAAATTATAGAATTGATTATATATAGGAAACATTGTGTGAAAATGCATTCTTTTCATTACACATTCTCGTTTCAATGATATAATATTTCTATTTTCGTTTCTCGTATCACCATTGTCCTGAAAAATATAGCGAGAAAAGAATTGAAATTCATACGTGCCATTTTCCGTAAAAAAAAAGAAGATTAGAAATAATATGATCAATGTAACAGTGCCTCTATTGATAACAGTTTTAATTGTACAAACTGAAGGAGTTACCCTGTGAAAATAAAGGCTTACTTACTTACTATGTCGATTGCAATTTGCATAACAACGAAAGCCAGCTTGAGACTCTCAGGCCCACTTTAAGCCCATTCCACACGAGCAAGTTTTCCTTGACAAGGGACATTGACAATTTTTATTTGCTCGTGTGGATAAACAACAAATTTAATTTGACAAATTTTTCCTTGACAATTTTTATTTGCTCGTGTGGACGATAAACAATTTTTCTTTGACAATTTTTCTTTGTAACAACAATAATATTGTACAGCGGATTATCATCTTTAATAGGACCCAGGTCGCGAGCAACACAATTAGGCCGCTGGGCACCAGGGATTCCTTGTCAAGTTTTCCTTGTTGCATCGTCCACACAAATAAGTTTCGCAATTTGGCAATTTTTCCTTGACAAGTGTCCTTGTTCAAAAACTAGCACGCCAGTTTTTGAACAAGGACCCTTGTCAAGGAAAAAATTGCCAAATTTCTCTTTCCACACGAGCAAGGAAAACTTGTCAAGGAAAACTTGCTCGCGTGGAAGGGGCTTAATTATACGTCGCATTTAAATAAGTCGCGTCGAATATAATTTAAGCAGCAGAAATCTCGCTGGTATTACTTGATTCGACTAATATTGTAACAAACCATGGCAATAACGAGTTCAAGTTTGCTATTTGTGTGGGCCGTTGCGCTGATTTAACGGGATTTCAGCGAGCTTTCTGGGACTTGAATTGCAATCGACAGGACTGCCACGACGTATAAGTTGGGCCTCAGTTCGATTTCTCTGGATAGGTACGAGAAGTTTGCTTTCGGCTAGAAACAGACTGACATTGTAATTGAATCAGTTTGATTTTAGATAAGTTTGGATTTGGATATACAGTTTTCCAGAAAACCGTTTCGTTGGCAGTTGAATACATCACATGCATTCTAATGAAAGCCAGATGGTCAAAGTTCCACAGATTAATATAATTTCGCCTCTGTTAATGCAAGCTTGATGTCTACTATACTCAACTCCTGCTTGGTCATAATTAGAATAAAACTTTGTAAATGGTTGACTCTGAAGATGACTTCCGCTCAGGTTGTCGTCAGTCACAAACAACAGTCCTTTTCATTACTACGCTCACCCTGATGATCACACTAGACGAACTAGAATAAAGCCATTGCTGCAATGTAAACCATTTGTTCTAAGCAGTTATTGCTGCAAGGCAAACCATTTGTTCTAAGCAGTACCTGAGTGTTTTCTGCTTAATCTTCTACTCATCAATGTTTCTGTGACATAGGCGTCATGGACGTGTCCATCTGAAAATTTGCTGCTTTGAATAGAATTACACGAATGAAGACAGAAAGTTGGAAAATGAGAAATAATTTGGTACAGTGAGTTGGTAAAAATATGTTTGGCTTGTATGTTTAAATTCCACTATGTTTGATTATACCTCAAAATAATTCAACTTTCCTTCACTAATTTTCCAAAAAGACAATGTTGTATATGTTATTTTTACCTGGACCACCATCCAAGGGGGCCAGGTCTTAATCTTGTTTTGTTTTGTTGTCTGGATGACTAATTGCCTCGGTCGAATCACTCGGCCAAACTGGTAGGATGAGAGCTGGGGCACAGTGCTGTTCGCGTAATGCAGCATTTTTAAGTGTTGTGTCCAAAGACTGTCAGTTTGGTATGTTAAATTTGCTGCAGTTATTTTGATTACACGTTCGACGGCGAACTTGGTCTTACTTGAGTCGACCTTATGTGTAATTTTCCGAAAAACGGTGCTCTTTTTCTAATAAGAATGAATTTCTTGTCGACTTTTTAGTTGGAACGGAACAAAATTTTAATATTTACCACGCCGTGCAAGAAAAATTTAATTCAAAGAGAAGAGCATTGCCAAGTGAATTGTTTATTTTTAGTTGAAACGGAAAATAAATATTTGCTGACCACGTGAAACATGCCAGAGCAAGCACGATTAAATTTAACAACCTACGTCATTCATGGGGGAATTACAACGGTTTTATCGGCTGTGAATCGCGCAACCACAGACATCAATGTGACTCGCATGACAGCTCAGTAAACTGACAGCCGTGTTTTTAGCGCAAGAAAAGCGGTATAATGCAAGACTCAGGTGTAAGCTTTTTAAGCTTCTTGTTGTGATAGAGACGCCCGGGTTAATTTAATGCTGCCCAATGAAAATATACCTGTCTATCAAGTTGAGTGGGTTGGGACACTCCTACGACACTTCTACGTCTAAATGGGATTGCTTTTTCAATTACAATGCGCCGAAGATCAGGAAATATAGCAAATGTCAAAAAATAACAAAAGGGACGCGAGTCGATGTTATCATTATTAACAATTTTTATAATGCTTCTTGGCAGAATTTGAGTTTCTATCAAGAAAATCGTGACCTGTCTGCTTGTATTTGTCATCAAAAGGTGTTACCCATGGTACATCATGAGGCAGCTGCTAACATCATGGACCAAAGTCCTTTTTCCACTGTTTCTCCACAAAAGGCTTGCTCCATGTAGAATATATTCACTGATCAAATAAACTTTACTAATAAATATCAGAACATACCGTGATGAAGATAAAACTAGTATTTGACATACATGTACATATGTGATTAACAAAGTTTAGGTGTTGCGCATTATGAAGGATATACAGTATGAGGAATACTGAATTGTGCTGATCAAATGTTCTTTCTTCATAACTTTAATAATTTATTTTATTTACAATACACTAGAAGAAAACAGGTAAAATAAAGGTACGCCGGTATCTATTCTTGCCTTCAAAATATTATTTTCATCTTTTACAAATTTACTTAAAAATACAAAAGCATGTTCGATAACATACTGAAACACAGATACATTCAGTTATCTCAGTTTATATCTGTATAGTTATCCGATATATTCACTATGTTAAAATGTTTTCCACAGTTTCTTCACCTTGAATACAGGATTTACAAAGCTGAACTTATAATATAAATGTATGTTATACGACCCACCAACATTATGATGACACCTCCATTCGTTATAACTTTATTTACATTGTAAATTTACAACATTCACAGATCACAACGGTTGAATTTTTTCTGATATAATAATCAAGCGAAACTCACAATTATTAGCAATTTAGTGTCTCAAGTTCACAGCATAGCTGGAATGTTACCTTTCATAAACGTCCTGTTAAAGCATTATTAGCTCGCTTTATCGCTGTTAACTGCAGCCTTAGCTTGTTTAGTTTTGACTTGGAAGTATATTTCGCAGTATGTCCATGATAGCGTGTCGAATGTGTCTCATCTTCCAGCAGTAAACCAAAGGATTTAAAGATGAATTAAGAAACACCATGGTCCATGCATACAGATCAATACCATCTGACGTCGTAGTTGGGCCAAAGATCTCATTGGCAACTGAAGTACAATAACTTGGTAAAAACAAACCAAAAACACGAGATATATGTAGAATGTAGTGACAGCAGATTTTCTCTGCCTCGCAACATTTGCCATTTCGCCATTCTGTGCTACTTGTTGTACTTGCAGGGCTTTAATTTCGTTTGTATGACGTCGTACAACTAAATAAATCTTGAAATAAATAATTGTTGTAGAAATGAGACAAAGACCTGAAAGGATGATATCGATAACCGTGAAAGTAATATCTTCTTGGAACCACCACAAAAGTAATGAAAAAAATACACTGAACAGCCATATTAAGATCACCACAGCAACAACACGCTTGTGAGTCACAAGTTCCTGGTATCTGAGATGAAGATGAATTGCCAAGAATCTGTCTACACTTATGGCTACAACAACAAAGAACGAAGCGGTAACAAATATATTTGTGATTATTTCGTTCGCGGTGAGAAGCGTGGTATTGTCTATAGTGTTTTGCTGTAGCCACTTCACCAGCTCTGCGATGTAAAAAGGTTGAACCAGTAAACCAACACCAAGATCAGAAACAGCAAGACTCAGGAGCAATGTTTTTATTGTTTTTGGCAACGACGACGTTTTTCTCATGGCGTGGATTGTCAAAATGTTTAACATGATGGCGGTGTAGGATGAGAAGACGTTGAACACACAATTAGCGATGTAGGATGCATAGAGAGTGCCTTCCACCTCTTTCATTATATCGCCGGAACTTTAGAAAACAGCACCAAGCTTATAGTTACAGTGAAATTGTACCGTAGGTTGACTCCCGTTTCCGCGCGAGATAGTTTGATCTTTAAAGGATGCAAAGCTGGTTTTAATGGTTTATTACTAATTCCTGTCTAAGATTGATGGATGTGTGTACCAATTACCAAACTACCATCTGCTTCCCTGCAAAACTTAATATCAGTCCTAAAGTATGCATTCTTTTCGCAATTCCTTTACGCATTCTTGTTTCAATAACAACACTTCATTGTTCGTTTCTGGTATCATGCACCATTGTCCGGAAAGCGAAATAACCTAAAAGGCTGATGTCCTTTAGCGAGAAAAATATGGAAATTCATACCTCGGCATTGTCCGTCAAAAAAATAAAAATAAAATAAAAATAAATATGATGCTAAATGTTGATTACAATTTGCATAACAACGAAAGTCAGCTTGAGTCTCTCAGTTCGATTTTCGGAATAGGTATGAGAAGTTTGTTTTTGCCTAGAAACGGACTGAAATTGTAAGTAAATTTCGATTTTAGATAACTTTGGATTTTGATATACAGTTTTCCTGGAAAACCGTTTCGTTGGCAGCTTAATACATGCATTCTAATGAAAGTTTTAATCAAAGTTCCGCAGATGTCTACTACTCAACTCTTAAACTTTGTCATAATTAGAATAAAACTTAGTAAATGGTTGACTTCCGCTCATGCAGGTTGTCGAAACGTTAGTCACAAACAACAGTCCTTTGCAGGACTACCCGCACCTGGATGATTACACTGAACAGACGAACTAGAATATAACTATTGCTGCAAGGCAAACCATTAATGTTCCAATATGTTGATTATCAACTCCGAGTTGATAATCAGCATAGTGTTTAACTTTCCCGCCGACGCAGCACCACAGTTTCATTATAAATCACTTTGTCCATTAATCTAATCACTTTGTCCATTAATGTTCCAAGCAACACATGAGTATTTACTTCTTTAATCTTCCCACATCATGTTTCTGTGACAGCCTAACAAAGGCGTCATGGACCTGTCCATCTGAAAAGTTCCTGCTTTGAACATAATTACACGAATGAAGACACAATGTTGAACTATAAATGACAAATAAAGTTGATATAGTGAGTTGGTAAAAATATGTTTGGCCTGTATGCTTAAATTCCACTGTGTTTGACTATAAGTCAAAAGCATTAATTTAACTTCACTAATTTTCTAGAAAGACCGTCTTATGTTATTTATTCATATATTTTCCCACAACAACCGGGCTTAAAACCTTCGCTTTTTATAATTTTAATATAAAATATAAAAATACACAATAACATGATAGAGACGCCCGAGTTCATTTAATGCAACAGCTTGAAACCCGCTGCCTAATGGAAATATACCTTTCTAGTCTGTCTGTCAAGTTTGGTGTGTTGGGGCACTTCGTGTATTGAGAAGTGAAATTTTTACGTCTAAGTGGCATTGCTTTCTTCCATAACAATTCGTCGAAGCTCACTAGGAAATAGCAAATAAAAAATAACAAAAGGGACCCAAGTCGATGTTTTCATACTTAACAATTTAAGATTGATGAATGCGTGTACCAATTAAACTACCATCTGTTTCCCTGCAAAAATTAATATCAGTCCTAAAGAATGTATTCTTTTCGCAAGTCTTTTATTCTTTCTTGTTTCAATAATATAATATTTCAGTTTTCGTTTCTGGTATCACCGTTGTCCGGAAAACGAAATAACCTATTAGCTTTACTTAAAACGAGAAAAATATTGAAATTCATATTTGTCTTATTTTCCGTCAAATAAAAAATGAACATTAGAAATAAGGTGTTGAATGTTGATTCCAATTTACATAACAACGAAAGTCAGCTTGAGACTCTTTGTGCGATTTTCGGAATAGGTATGAGAAGTTTGCTATCGCCTAGAAACGAACTGAAATTGTAAGTAAATTTCGATTTTCCTATAACTTTGGATTTTGATATACAGTTTTCCAGAAAACCGTAGATGCATTATACTGAAACCCAGATGGTTAAACTTCCGCAGATTAACTTAACTTCCCCTCTGTTATTGCAAGCTTCATGTCTACTGCTCAACTCCTAAACTTTATCATAATTAGAATATAAATTAGTGTTAAAATGGTTGACTCTTGACGATGACTTCCGCTCAGGTTGTCGTTAGTCACAAACAACAGTCCTTGTCAGGACTATCCTCACCGGGTGATCACAGTAGACGAACTAGAATAAAACTATTGCTACAAAATGATAAATAAGTTTGTATACAGTGAGTTGGTAACAATATGTTTGGTCTGTAGGTTTAAATTTCCACTGTGTTTGACTATACGTCAAAAGAATTTAACTTTCCTTCACTTATTTTCTAGAACGAATCGTACGTGATTTATTCGTATATTTTTGCAGAACTATCGGGCTAAACCTTCGCCTTTAATTTTAATATAAAATAGAAAACTACAAACAAAATGATAGAGACGCCTGAGTTAATTTAATGCATGCAGCAGTTTAAAACCCGCTGTCCAATGAAAATATTCCTGTCTGTCAAGTTTGGTGGGTTGGGGCACTTCGTTTATTGAGAAGTGAAATTTCAGAACGTCCAAAGGGCATTGCTTTTTTTAATATTACAATTCGCCGAAGATCACTAGGAAATATAGCAAATACCAAAAAATAACAAAAGGGACGCAGGTCGATTTTATCATACTTAACAATTTTTATAATGTTCCTTGGCAAAATTTGATTTTCTGTCAAAATGTTTTTCCTTAGTTGATCAAGTTCTTGACTCTCATTACCTGTCTGCTTGTATTTGTCATCAAAATGTAAAGAGTAGTTAGTTATTGATCACTGGGTGTTTATAGGGTTACCCAGGGTACTTCAGGAGTAAGCTGCTAACATCATGCACCGAAGACCTTTTTCCACTGTTTCTCTACATAAGACTTGTTTCATGCAGAATATATTCGCTGATGAAATTAACTGTACCAATAAATATCTGAACATACCGCGATGAAGATAAAACTAACATTTGCCATACATGTAATGTGATTAACAAAGTTTAAGGGTTGCCGCATTATGAAGGATATACTGTATGAGGAATACTGAATTGTGCTGATCAAATGTTCTTTCTTCACAACTTTATTTTATTTTATTTACAAATACACTGGAAGAAAACAGGTAAAATAAAGGTACGCCGATAGCTATTCTTACCTTCAAAATATTAATATTATTTTTTTACATATATAATAAAAACTACGAAAGCATGTTGGATAACATACTGAAACAAATCCTCCGGCTTCAATATTTCTGGTGTTCACCATTCATAGAATCAAGAATACATTCAGATACAGTTATCTCAGTTTATATCTGTGTAATTATCCGAAAGTTTCGGTATGTTAACATATTTTCAGCAGTTACTTCATCCCCTTGAATACAGGATTACAAAGCTGAACTTATAATATAAATGGATGTTTTACGACACATCAACATTATGATGACAGCCCCATTCGTTATAACTTTACTTACATTGCGGTAAATATACTTACTTCTGTGTTACAAAGACAACGTTACGCATCATAATCAAGCGAAACTCGCAGTTATTAGAAATTTAGTGTCTCATATTCACAGCATAGATGAAATGTTACCTTTCATAAATGTTCTATTAAAGTATTATTAGCAGCTTTGTTTATTTTTGACTTGGAAATGTATTTCGCAGTATGTCCATGATAGCGTGTCGAATGTGTCTCATCTTCCAGCAGTAAATAACAGGATTTAAAGATGAATTAAGAAACACCAGAGTCTGTGAGTAACGTAACAACCCAATTACAGTGGTACTTGGTCCAGAGATTTTAAGGGAAACAAAAGTACAAAAAAATGGCAAATAGCAAACTATAAACACGAGATATACGTAGAATGTAGTGACGGCAGATTTTCTCTGCCTCGCAACATTTACCATTTCCCCATTCTGTGCTACTTGTTGTACTTGCAGGGCTTGAATTTGGTTTGTATGACGTCGTACAGCGAAATAAATCTTGAAATAAATAATTGTTATAGAAATGAAACAAAGAACTGAAATGGTGATAGCGGTAACCGCGGAAGTAGTATCGTCTTGGGTCCACCACCAAATTATTGAAACAAATACACTGAACAGCCATATTAAGATCACCACAGCAACAACACGCTTGTGAGTCACAAGTTCCTGGTATTTGAGATGAAGATGGATAGCCAATAATCTGTCCACACTTATGGCTACAACACCAAAGAACGAAGCGTAGGCAAATATATTTACGATGATGCTGTACGCGGTGTAAGAGGCAATGTCTAAAGTGTGTTGCTGTAGCCACCTCACCATCAGTGCGATGTAAAAAGGTTGAACCAGTAAACCAACACCAAGATCAGAAACAGCAAGACTCAGGAGCAATGTTTTTAATGTTTTTGGCAACGACGACGTTTTTCTCATCGCGTGGATTGTTAAAATGTTTAACACGATGGCGGTGTAGGATGAGAAGGCGTTGAACACACAATTAGCGATGTAGGATGAATAGAGAGGGTCTTCCGCCTCTTTCATTTTAAATATATTTTAGTTGCAGTGCAATTGTACCGTAGGTTGACTCCCGTCTCCGCACGAGAATCAGATAGTTTGATCTTTAAAGGATATAAAGCTGATTTAAATGCTTTATTACTAATTCCTGCGTCTATGATTGATAAATGCGTGTAGCAAACTACCATCTGTTTTCCTGCAAAAATTAATATCAGCCCTAAATCATGCATTTTTAGAATGAAAATCAGCGATATTAAAGTGACGTTTTCGATGGCTCCATGTCATCATTTTCAAGTTCAAAATACATAAATTATAGAATTGATTATATATAGGAAAAATTGTGTGAAAATGCATTCTTTTCATTACACATTCTCGTTTCAATGATATAATATTTCTATTTTCGTTTCTCGTATCACCATTGTCCTGAAAAATATAGCGAGAAAAGAATTGAAATTCAGACGTGCCATTTTCCGTAAAAAAAAAAAAGATTATAGATAATATGATCAATCAATGTCAGGGCCTCTATTTATAACAGTTTTAATTGTACAAACTGAAGGAGTTACCCTGTGAAAATAAAGGCTTACTTACTTACTATGTCGATTGCAATTTGCATAACAACGAAAGCCAGCTTGAGACTCTCAGGCCCACTTTAAGCCCATTCCACACGAGCAAGTTTTCCTTGACAAGGGACATTGACAATTTTTATTTGCTCGTGTGGACGATAAACAATTTTTCTTTGACAATTTTTCTTTGTAACAACAATAATATTGTACAGCGGATTATCATCTTTAATAGGACCCAGGTCGCGAGCAACACGATTAGGCCGCTGGGCACCAGGGATTCCTTGTCAAGTTTTCCTTGTTGCATCGTCCACACGAACAAGTTTCGCAATTTGGCAATTTTTCCTTGACAAGTGTCCTTGTTCAAAAACTAGCACGCCAGTTTTTGAACAAGGACCTTTGTCAAGGAAAAATTGCCAAATTTCTCTTTCCACACGAGCAAGGAAAACTTGTCAAGTGAAAGCTTGTCAAGGAAAACTTGCTCGCGTGGAAGGGGCTTAATTATACGTCGCATTTAAATAAGTCGCGTCGAATATAATTTAAGCAGCAGAAATCTCGCTGGTATTACTTGATTCGACTAACATTGTAATAAACCATGGCAATAACGAGTTCAAGTTTGCTATTTGTGTGGGCATTGCGCTGATTTAACGTGACTTCAGCGAGCTTTCTGGGACTTGAATTACAATCGACCCGAGTGACATGACGTATAAGTTGGGCCTCAGTTCGATTTCTCGGGATAGGTACGAGAAGTTTGCTTTCGCCTAGAAACAGGCTGAAATTGTAATTGAATCAGTTTGATTTTAGATAAGTTTGGATTTGGATATACAGTTTTCCAGAAAACCGTTTCGTTGGCAGTTGAATACATCACATGCATTCTAATGAAAGCCAGATGGTCAATGGTCCACAGATTAATATAATTTCGCCTTTGTTAATGCAAGCATGTCTACTACCCAACTCCTACTTGGTCATAATTAGAATAAAACTTTGTAAATGGTTGACTCTGAAGATGACTTCCGCTCAGGTTGTCGTCAGTCACAAAAAACAGTCCTTTTCAGGACTACGCTCAACCTGATGATCACACTAGACGAACTAGAATAAAGCTATTGCTGCAAGGCAAACCATTCGTTCTAAGCAGTACCTGAGTGTTTACTGCTTAATCTTCTACTCATCAATGTTTCTGTGACATAGGCGTCATGGACGTGTCCATCTGAAAATTTGCTGCTTTGAGTAGAATTACACGAATGAAGACCGAAAGTTGGACTAAAAATGAGAAATACGTTGGTACAGTGAGTTGGTAAAAATATGTTTGGCTTGTATGTTTAAATTTCCACTATGTTTGATCATACCTCAAAATAATTCAACTTTCCTTGACTAATTGTTCAAAAAGACAATCTTATATATGTTATTTTTACCTGGGCCACCCCCACGGGTGCTTAGGTGTTAATCTTGGTTTTTTTTTTCTCTGGATGACTAATTGCCTCGGTCGAATCACTCGGCCAAACTGGTAGGATGAGAGCTGGGGCACAGTGCTGTTCACGTAATGCAGCATTTTCAAGTGTTGTGTTCGAAGACTTTCAGCTTGGTATGGCAAATTTGCTGTAGTTATTTTGATTACACGTTTGACTGCGACCTTGGGTCGTACTTGGGTCGACCTTATGTATAATTTTCCGAAAACCGTGCTCTTTTTCTAAAGAAGAGCATTGCCAAGTGAATTGTTTATTTTTAGTTGAAACGGAAAGTAAATATTTGCTGACCACGTGAAACATGCAGGGGCACTGAAGCACGATTAAATTTAACAACCTACGTCTTTCATTGGGGAATTACCATGGTTTTATCTGCTGTGAATCACGCAACCACAGACATTAACGTGACTCGCATGAGAGCTCAGTAACTGACAGCCGTGTTTTTAGCGCAAGAAAAGCGGTGGAATTGAAGACCCAGGTGTAAGCTTTTTAAGCTTCTTGTTATGATAGAGACTCCCGGGTTAATTTAATGCAGCAGTATAAAACCGCTCCCCAATAAAAATATACCTGTCTATCAAGTTTGGTAGGTTGTGGCACTTGGTGTATTGAGAAGTGAAATTTCTATTAAAATGGGATTGCTTTTTTCAATTAAAATTCTCCGAGGATCAGCAAATATAGCAAATGCCAAAAATAACAAAAGGGACGCAAGTCGATGTTTTCATACTTATTTGATTTTCTATCAAGATGTTTTCCCTTAGTTGATCAAGTTCTTGACTCTCATTACCTGTCTGCTTGTATTTGTCATCAAAATGTAAAGAGAAGTTAGTATTGATCACTGGGTGTTTATAGGGTTACCCAGGGTACTTCAGGAGTAAGCTGCTAACACATCATGCACAAAAGACCTTTCTCCACTGTTTCTCTACATGAGACTTGTTCCGTGCAGAATGTATTCACTGATGGAATTAACTGTACTAATAAATATCTGAACATACCGTGATGAAGATAAAACTAACATTTGCCATACATGTACATGTGATTAGCAAAGTTTAGGGGTTGCCGCATTACGAAGGATTGAATTGTGCTGATCAAATGTTCTTTCTTCACAACTTTATTTTATTTTATTTTATTTTATTTTATTTACAAATACACTGGAAGAAAACAGGTAAAATAAAGGTACGCTGGTAGCTATTCTTACCTTCAAAAGATTAATGATTATCTTTTTACATATATAAATAAAAATACGAAAGCATGTTGGATAACATACTGAAACTTCGATATTTCTCGTGTTCACCATTCATAGAATCAGGAATACACACAGATACAGTTATCTCAGTTTATATCTGTATAGTTATCCGATATATTCACTATGTTAAAATGTTTTCCACAGTTCATCTTGAATACAGGATTACAAAGCTGAACTTATATTTAAAATGGCTATGTCACGACGCACCAACATTATGATGACAGCCCCATTCGTTATAACTTTATTTACATTGTAAATTTACATGGTTCCGTTTTAGACTCGGACAAAATTCAAAGATCAGAACGGGAGAAATTTTTCCGTTATTAAACCATCATATTCAAGCGAAACTTGCAATTATTAGAAATTTTGTGTCTCAAGTTCGCAGCACAGATGAAATGTTATCTTTCATAAACGTTCTATTAAAGCATTATTAGCTCGCTTTATCGCTGTTAACTGCAGCCTTGTTTAGTTTTGACTTGGAAATATATTTCGCAGTATGTCCATGATAGCGTGTCGAATGTGTCTCATCTTCCAGCAGTAAACCAAAGGGTTTAAAGATGAATTAAGAAGCGTCAGGGTCTGTGCATAACGTAACAAACCAAATAAAGCAGTACTTGGTCCAGAGATTACAATGGCAACTGAAGTGCAAACTACTGGTAAATAACAAGCCCAAAACACGAGATATACGTAGAATGTACTGACGGCAGATTTTCTCTGCCTCGCAACATTTGCCATTTCTCCATTCTGTGCTACTTGTTGTACTTGCAGGGCTTGAATTTGGTTTGTATGGCGTCGTACAGCTAAATAAATCTTGAAATAAATAATTGTTGTAGAAATTAAACAAAGACCGATAATGATCATAACGATAACCGCTGAAGTAATATTGCCTGGTTGGAACCACAACAAAATGAATGAAAGAAATGCACTGAACACCCATATTGATATCACCACAGCAACAACACGCTTGTGAGTCACAAGTTCCTGGTATCTGAGATGAAGATGAATTGCCAAGAATCTGTCTACACTGATAGCCACGACACCAAAGAACGAAGCGTAGGCAAAAGTATTTGCAATTAACCTGTACGCGTTGTAAGAGGCAATGTCTAAATTGTTTTGCTGTAACCGCTTCACCATCAGTGCGATGTAGAAAGGTTGAACCAGTAAACCAACACCAAGATCAAAAACAGCAAGACTCAGGAGCAATGTTTTAATGTTTTTGGCAACGACGACGTTTTTCTCATTGCGTGAATTGTTAAAATGTTCAACATGATGGCGGTGCAGGATGAGAAGACGTTGAACACACAATTAGCGATGTAGGATGAATAGAGAGGGTTCTCCGCTTCTTTCATTATATAGCCGGGACTTCAGAAAAGAGCACCAAGTTTATAGTTACAGTGAAATTGTACCGTAGGTTGACTCCCGTTTCCGCGCGAGATAGTTTGATCTTTAAAGGATGCAAAGCTGGTTTTAATGGTTTATTGCGAATTCCTGTCTAAGATTGACGAATGTGTATACCAATTACCAAACTACCTGTCTGTTTTCCTGCAAAAATTAATATCAGCCCTAAAACAGGCATTGTTTTCGCAAGTCCTATGAAGGTGTGTCATGATCACATAAAATAAAATTGTAAACGTTGTATTACTAAATATAACATTACAGTGTTCGTTTCTGGTATCATGCACCATTCTCCGGAAAGCGAAATAACCTAAAGGCTGATGTCCTTTAGCGAGAAAAATATTGAAATTCATACCTGGCATTTTCCGTCAAAAAAGAAAAAAAGAAAAAAGAAATATGATGCTAAATGGTGATTTAAATTTGCATAACAACGAAAGTCACCTTGAGTCTCTCAGTTCGAATTTCGGAATAGATATGAGAAGTTTGTTTTCGCCTAGAAACAGACTGAAATTGTAAGTAAATTTCGATTTTAGATATTAACTTTGGATTTTGATATACAGTTTTCCAAAAAACCGTTTCGTTAGTTTAATACATGCATTCTAATTAAAGTTTTAATCAAAGTTCCGCAGATGTCTACTACTCAACTTCTAAACTTTGTCATAACACTTAGTAAATGGTTGACTCTGAAGATGACTTCCGCTCAGGTTGTCGTTAGTCACAAACAACAGTCCTTTTCAGGACTACCCGCACCTGGATGATTACACTGAGTAGACGAACTAGAATAAAACTATTGCTGCAAGGCAAACCATTTTTGTGTCCCGAAATTAGTATGGGATTTTCCCAGGCTAGAAGGCTTGACACGTAAATAAAGTTTTCTATCTATCTCTATCTATTAATGTTCCCAGCGGCACATCATTACGTTTACTGCTTTAATCTTCTATGCGTCATGTTTCTGTGACAGCTTAGCAGAGGCGTCATGGACCTGTCCATCTGAATATTTGCCGGTTTGAATATAATTACACGAATGAAGACAGGAAGTTGGACTAAAAATGAGAAATAAATTGGTATTCATTGAGTTGGTAACAATCAGTCTTGGCTTGTATGTTTAAATTTCCACTGTGTTTGTCTTTTTGCCAAAAGTATTTAATTTTCCTTCACTAATTTTCCAAAAAAAAAACCAATCATCTTATTTTTATGATAGAGACGCCCGAGTTCATTTAATGCAGCAGCTTAAAACCCGCTGCCCAATGAAAATATACCTGTCTGTCAAGTTTGGTGTGTTGTGGCACTTCGTGTATTGAGAAGTGAAATTTCTACGTCTAAATGGTATTGCTTTCTTCAATAACAATTCGCCGAAGTTCACTAGGAAATAGGAAATAAAAAATAACAAAAGGGACCCAAGTCGATGTTTTCAAACTTAACAATTTAAGATTGATGAATGCGTGTACCAATTAAACTACCATCTGTTTCCCTGCAAAAATTAATATCAGTCCTAAAGAATGTATTCTTTTCGCAAGTCCTTTATGCTTTCTTGTTTCAATAATATAATATTTCAATTCTCGTTTCTGGTATCACCGTTGTCCGGAAAACGAAATAACCTATAGCTGTACTTAAAACGAGAAAAATATTGAAATTCATATTTGTCATATTTTCCGTCAAATAAAAAATGAACATTAGAAATAACGTGTTGAATGTTGATTCCAATTTGCATAACAACGAAAGTCAGACTCTTTGTGCGATTTTCGGAATAGGTATGAGAAGTTTGCCTTCGCCTGGAAACGGACTGAAATTGTAACTGAGTTTAGATTTTAGATAACTTTGGATTTTGATATACAGTTTTCCTGAAAACCGTTTCGTTGGCAGTTTAATACATGCATTCCAATGAAAGTTTTAATCAAAGTTCCGCAGATGTCTACTACTCAACTCGTAAACTTTGTCATAATTAGAATAAAACGTAGTATTACTAAATGGTTGACTCTAAGATGACTTCCGCTCATGCAGGTGTTTTTTTTTTGTCGAAACGTTAGTCACAAACAACAGTCATTTTCAGGACTAACCAGCACCTGGATGATTACACTGAGTAGACGAACTAGAATAAAACTATTGCTGCAAGGCAAACCATTAATGTTCCAAGAAACACATGAGTGTTTACTGCTTTAATCTTCTCACATCATGTTTCTGTGACAGCTTAGCAGAGGCGTCATGGACCTGTCCATCTGAAAATTTGCTGCTTTGAATAGAATTACACGAATGAAGACACAATGTTGAACTATAAGTGACAAATAAAGTTGGTATAGCGAGTTGGTAAAAATATGTTTGGCCTGTATGCTTAAATTTCCACTGTGTCTGACTATAAGACAAAAGCATTAATTTATTTATTCATATATTTTTCCAGAACAGCCGGGCTAAACCTTCGCCTTTTATAATTTTGATATAAAATATAAAAATACACAATAAAATGATAGAGACGCCCGAGTTAATTGAATGCAGCAGCTTAAAACCTGCTGCCCAATGAAAATACATTGACTTGACTGTCTGTCAAGTTTGGTGGATTTGGGCACTTCTTGTATTAAAAAATGAAATTTCTACGTCTAAATGGGAGTTGCTTTTTTCAAATACAAATTCGCCGAAGATCAGGAAATATAGCAAATGTCAAAAAATAACAAAAGGGACGCAAGTCGATGTTATCATTATTAACAATTTTTATAATGCTTATTGGCAGAAGTTGATTTTCTATCAATTATGTTTTCCCTTAGTTGATCAAGTTCTTGACTCTCATTACCTGTCTGCTTGTATTTGTCATAACAATGTAAGAGAAATTAGTAATTTATCACTGCTGGGTGTTTAAATGGTTACCCAGGGTACTTCAGAAGGTAGCTGCTAACATCAAGCACCAAAGACCTTTTTCCACTGTTTCTCTACATAAGACTTGTGCTATGCACAATGTATTCGCTGATGTATTAACTGTACCAATAAATATCTAAACATACCGTGATGAAGATAAAACTAACATTTGCCATACATGTATATATGTGATAAGCAAAGTTTAGGTGTTGCCACATTATGAAGGATATACAGTATGAGGAATACTGAATTGTGCTGATCAAATGTTCTTTCTTCATTTTATTTTATTTCAAATATACTAGAAGAAAACAGGTAAAATAAAGGTACGCCGGTATCTATTCTTACCTTTAAAATACTAACATAATATTTTTACATATTTAAATAAAATACGAAAGCATGTTGGATAACATACTGCAACAAATCTTCCGGCTTCGATATTTCTCGTGTTCACCATTCACATGCAGAATCAGGAATACACACAGATACAGTTATCTCAGTTTATATCTGTATAGTTATCCGATATATTCACTATGTTAAAATGTTTTCCACAGTTACTTCATCTTGAATACAGGATTTACAAAGCTGAACTTATAATATAAATGGCTGTTATACGACGCATCGGTAACAGCCCCGTTCGTTATAACTTTATTTACATCGTAAATTTACTTACGTTCCGTTTTACAAAGACAACATTCAAAGGTCACAACGGTAGAAATGTTTCTGATAACTATCATAATCAATATTAAAAATTTAGTGTGTCAAGTTTACAGCATAGATGAAATGTTTCCTTTCATAAACGTTCTATTAAGGCTTTATCGCTGTTTGTGGTTAACTAGCTTTAACTGCAGCCTTGTTTAGTTTTGACTTGGAAATATATTTCGCAGTATGTTCATGATAGCGTGTCGAATGTGTCTCATCTTCCAGCAGTAAATAACAGGATTTAAAGATGAATTAAGATACACCAGAGTTTGTGAGTAACAGCTCAAACAAGCGATAAAAAGGGATACTTGGTCCAGAGTTTACAATAGCAGCAAAAGTGCAAATCACTGGTAAATAACAAACCCAAAACACGAGATATACGTAGAATGTACTGACTCGCAAAATTTGCCATTTCACCATTCGGTGCTACTTGTTGTACTTGCAGGGCTTGAATTTGGTTTGTATGGCGTCGTACAGCGAAATAAATCTTGAAATAAAATAATTGTTGTACAAATGAAAACAAAGAACTGAAATGGTGATATTGATAACCGCGAAAATAAAAAAGTCGGCTTGGAACCAGAAAATTAATGAAAGAAATGCACTGAAGACCCATATTAAGATCACCACAGCAACAGCACGCTTGTGAGTCACAAGTTCCTGGTATCTGAGATGAAGATGAATGGCCAGGAATCTGTCTACACTTATGACCACAACCCCAAAGAACGAATTGTAGGCAAATATATTTCCGATGATGTTGTATGCGGTGTAAGAGGCAATGTCTAAAGTGTTTTGCTGTAACCACTTTACCAGTCTTGCGATGTAAAAAGGTTGAACCAGTAAACCAACACCAAGATCAGAAACAGCAAGACTCAGGAGCAATGTTTTTAATGTTTTTGACAACGACGACGTTTTTCTCATCGCGTGGATTGTTAAAATGTTCAACATGATGGCGGTGTAGGACGAGAAGACGTTGAACACACAATTAGCGATGTAGGATGAATAGAGAGGGTCTTCTGCTTCTTTCATGATATAGCCGGGACTTTATAAAAGAGGGCCAAGTTTGGTTACAGTGGAATTGTACCGTAGGTTGACTCCCGTCTCCTCACGAGATAGTTTGATCTTTTAAGCATATAAAGCTGGTTTATTTAAATGCTTATTACTAATTCCTGTCTAGAATTGATGAATGTGTCTACCAAACTACCATCTGTTTCCCTGCAAAACTTAATATTAGTTCTAAAGCATGCATTCTTTTCGCAAGTCCTTTACGCATTCTTTTTTTTTTTCAATATATAATATTTCAATCTTCATTTCTCGTATCACTATTGTCCGGAAAACAAAATAACCTAAAAGGCTAATTTTCGAAGTTCTTATAGCGAGAAAAATATTGAAATTGATAGGTGTCGTTTTCTGTCAAAAAATGAAAGATTAGAAATAAGATGATCAATGTCGATTGTAATTTGCATAACAGCGAAAGTCAGCTCGATTTTCGGAATCGCACTAAAATCAATTTTAATTGAATTTCTAGTTTAGATGACTTTGGATTTTGATATATTATACAGTTTTTCAGAAAACCGCCGTTTAATGCATGCATTCTAGCGAAAGCCAGATGAAAGGTCCGCAGATGTCTACTACTCAACTCCTAAACTTTGTCATAGATACTGAAAATAAATATTACTAATTGGTTGACTCAGAAGATGACTTCCGCTCATGCAGGTTGTCGAAACGTTAGTCACAAACAACAGTCCTTTTCAGGTCTACCCGCCCTTGGATGATCACACTGAGTAGACGAACTAGAATAGAACTATTGCTCATGTGCAAGGCAAACCATTTTTTCCAAGAAATACATGAGTTTAATCTTCTATGCGTCATGTTTCTGTGACAGCCTAACGGACGCGTCATGGACCTGTCCATCTGAATATTTGCTGCTTTGTTTAGAATTACACGAGTGAAGACAGAACGTTCAGGACTAAAACTGAGAATTAAATTAGTATCCAGTGAGTTGGTAGCAATCAGCTTTGGCTGCAAATTAAAATTTCTACACTTTGAATGTTTCACTATACGTCAAAAGAATTTAATTTTCCTTCACTAATTTTCCAAAACGACAATCTTATGTTATTTTTATGATAGAGACGCCCGAGTTCAGTTGATGCAGCAGTTTAAAACCCGCTGCCAAATGAAAATATACCTGTCTACCAAGTTTGGTAGGTTGGGGCACTTCGTGTGTTGGAAGCGGAAATTTCTACGTCTAAAGGGAATTGCTTTTTTTAATTACAATTCACCGAGGATCAGCCAATATAGCAAATGTCAAAATTAACAAAAGGGACGCAAGTCGATGTTTTTATATTTAACAATTGTTGTAATACTTCTTGGCAGAATTTGATTTTCTCTCAAGATGTTTTCCCGTAGTTGATCAAGTTCTTAACTCTCATTAGCTGTCTGCTTGTATGTGTCATCAAAATGTAAAGAGAAGTTAGTATTGATCACTGGGTGTTTATAGGGTTACCCAGGGTACTTCAGGAGTAAGCTGCTAACATCATGCACCAAATACCTTTTTCCACTGTTTCTCTACATAAGACTTGTTCCGTGCAGAATGTATTCGCTGATGGAATTAACTTACCAATAAATATCTGAACATACCGTGATGAAGATAAAACTAACATTTGCCATACATGTAATGTGATTAGCAAAGTTTAGGGGTTGCCGCATTATTAAGGATATACAGTATGAGGAATACTGAATTGTGCTGATCAAATGTTCTTTCTCCACAACTTTATTTTATTTTATTTACAAATACACTAGAAGAAAACATTTAAAATAAAGGTACACCGGAGTAGCTATTCTTACCTTCAAAAGATTAATATTCTCTTTTTACATACATAAATAAAAATACGAAAGCATGTTGGATAACATTCTGAAACAAATCTTCCGACTTCGATATTTCTCGTGTTCACCATTCATAGAATCAGGAATACACACAGATACAGTTATCTCAGTTTATATCTGTATAGTTATCCGATATATTCACTATGTTAAAATGCTTTCCGCAGTTACTTCATCTTGAATACAGGATTACAAAGCTGAACTTATAATATAAATGGTTGTTTTACGACGCACCAACATTATGATGACAGCCCCATTCGTTATAACTTTATTTACATTGTAAATGTACTTGGTTCCGTTTTACAAAGACAACATTCAAAGATCACAACGGTAGAAATTTTTCTGATAACCATCATAATCAAGCTAAACTCGCAATTATTAGAAATTTAGTGTCTGAAGTTCACAGCATAGATGAAATGTTACCTTTCATAAACGTTCTATTAAAGCATTATTAGCTCCCTTTATCGCTGTTAACTGCAGTGCAGTCTTGTTTAGTTTTGACTTGGAACTACATTTCGCAGTATGTCCATGATAGCGTGTCGAATGTGTCTCATCTTCCAGCAGTAAACCAAAGGGTTTAAAGATGAATTAACAAACATCAAGGTCTGTGAGTAACGAAACAAACCTCGTAAAGCGGTACTTGGTGCAGATATTTTAATGGCACATAAGTACAATACATTGGCAAATAACAAGCCAAAACACGAGATATACGTAGAATGTACTGACGGCAGATTTTTTCTGCCTCGCAACATTTGCCATTTCAGCATTTTGTGCAACTTGTTGTACTTGCAGGGTTTGAATTTGGTTTGTATGACGTCGTACAGCGAAATAAATCTTGAAATAAATAATTGTTGTAGAAATGAGACAAAGACCTGAAATGATGATATCGATAACCGTGGAAGTAATATCTTCTTGGAACCACCACAAAATTAATGAAAGAAATACACTGAACAGCCATATTAAGATCACCACAGCAACAACACGCTTGTGAGTCACAAGTTCCTGGTATCTGAGATGAAGATGGATTGCCAAGAATCTGTCCACACTCATGGCCACAACACCAAAGAACGAAGCGTTAGCAAATATATTTAGGATGATTCTGTACGCGGTGTAAGAGGCTATGTCTAAAGTGTTTTGCTGTGACCACTTGACCAGTCTTGCGATGTAAAAAGGTTGAACCAGTAAACCAACACCGAGATCAGAAGCAGCAAGATTCAGGAGCAATGTTTTTAATGTTTTTGGCAACGACGACGTTTTTCTCATGGCGTGGATTGTCAAAATGTTCAACATGATGGTGGTGTAGGATGAGAAGGACGTTGAACACACAATTAGCGATGTAGGATGAATAAAGTGGGTCTTCCGCCTCTTTCATTTTAAATATAGTTTAGTTGCAGTGAAATTGTACCGTAGGTTGTGACTCCCGTCTCTCACACGAGATAGTTTGATCTTTAAAGGATATAAAGCTGGTTTAAATGCTTTATTACTAATTGCTGTCCAGGATTGATGAATGCGTGCAGCAAACTACCATCTGTTTTCCTTGCAAAAATTAATATCAGTCCTAAAGGATGCATTATTTTCGCAAGTGCTTTACGCATTCTTGTTTCAATAATATAATGTTTCAATTTTCGTTTTTCGTATCACCATTGTCCGGAAAACAAAATAACCTAAAAGGCTGTACTTATAGCGAGAAAGATATTGGAATTCATACGTGTCATTTTCCGTAAAAAAAAAAAAGAAAGATTAGAAATAATATGATCAATAGTATCAGGGCCTCTATTGATAACAGTTTTAATTGTACAACTGAAGGAGTTACCCTGTGAAAATTAAGGATTACTTACTTACTATGTCGATTGCAATTTATTTGCATAACAACGTTGGTCAGCTTGAGACTCTCAGGCCCACTTTATACGTCGCAATCTCGCTGGTATATTACTTGATTCGACTAACATTGTAATTAATTGTAATTAAAAGATTAGAAATAATATGATCAATGTAACAGTGCCTCTATTGATAATATTTTTTTAATTGTACAAACTAAAGGAGTTACCCTGTGAAAATAAAGGCTTACTTACTTACTATGTCGATTGCAATTTGCATAACAACGAAGGTCAGCTTGAGACCTCTCAGGCCCACTTTATACTTTCGCATTTAAGTCGCGTCGAATTTAATTTGATAAGGTGCAGAAATCTCGCTGATATTACTTGATTCGACCAACCTTTAATAAACTATGGCAATAACGAGTTCAAGTTTTGCTATTTGTGCGTACATTGCGCTGATTTGACGTGATTTCAGCGAGTTTTCTGGACTTTAATTACAATCGACACGACTGAAACGACGTATAAATTGGGCCTCAGTTCGATTTCTCGGAATGGGTATGAGAAGTTTGCTTTCACCTAGAACCTGGCTGAAATTGTAATTGAATCAGTTCGATTTTGCATAAGTTTGGATTTTGATATACATAGTTTTCCAGAAAACCGTTTCGTTGACAGTCGAATACATCACATGCATTAAGCCAGATGGTCAAAGTTCCACGGATTTAATATAATTTCGCCTCAGTTTAATGCAAGCTTGATGTCTACTACCCAACTTCTACTTGGTCTAATTAGAATAAAACTTTGTAAATGGTTGACTCTGAAGATGACTTCCGCTCATGGCAGGTTGTTCGAAACGTTAGTCACAAACAACAGTCCTTTTCATGACTACCCGTACCTGGATGATTACACTGAGTAGACGAAGTAGAATAAAACTATTGCTGCAAGGGCAAACCATTTGTTCCAAGCAGTACCAGAGTTTTAATATTCTACGCGTCATGTTTCTGTGACAGCCTAACGGTGGCGTTATGGACCTGTCCATCTGAATATTTGCTGCTTTGAATAGAATTACACGAGTGGACAGAACGTTCAGGACTAAAACTGAGAAATAAATTTGTATTTAGTGAGTTGGTAACAATCAGCTTTGGCTTGTAAATTAAAATTTCCACAATTTGAAAGTTTCACTATACGTCAAAATAATTTTTTTTTTACTAATTTTCCAAAAAGACAATCTTATATTGTTTTTATGATAGAGACGCCCGAGTTCATTTAATGCAGCAGTTTAAAACCTGCTGCCCAATGAAAATATACCTGTCTGTCAAGTCAGTGGGTTGGGGCCCCTCGTGTATTGAGAAGTGAAATTTCTACGTCTAAATGGTATTGCTTTTTGAATTAAAATTCGCCGAGGATCATGAAATATAGCAAATGCACGTGAGAAAATAACAAAAGGGACCCCAGTCGATGTTTCATACTTAACAATTGTTGTAATACTTCTAGGCAGAAGTGATTTTCTATCAAGATATTTTTCCTTAGTTGATCAAGTTCTTGACTCTCATTACCTGTCTGCTTGTATTTGTCATAACAATGTAAAGAGAAGTTAGTATTGATCACGTTGGTGTTTTATAGGATTACCCAGGGTACTTCAGGAGTAAGCTGCTAACATCATGCACCAAAGATCTTTTTCCACTGTTTCTCTACATAAGACTTGTTCCATGCAGAATGTATTCGCTGATGGAATTAACATTAGCAATAAACATCTGAACATACCGTGATGAAGATAAAACTAACATTTGCCATACATGTATATATGTGATTCACAAAGTTTAGGGGTTGCCTCATTATGAAGGATATACTGTATGAGGAATACTGAATTGTGCTGATCAAATGTTCTTTCTTCGCAACTTTATTTTATTTTTTGTTTTACAAATACACTGTAAGAAAACAGTTAGGGGCGGTAGTCTATTCTTACCTTCAAGACTAATATTATATTTTTACAGATATAAATAAAAATGCGAAAGCATGTTGGATAATATACTGAAACAAATCTTCCGGCCTTGATATTTCTCGTGTTCACCATTCATAGAAATGCAGGAATACACACAGATACAGTTATCTCAGTTTATATCTGTATAGTTATCCGATACATTCACTATGTTAAAATGTTTTCTGCAGTTACTTCATACTCTTGAATACAGGATTACAAAGCTGAACTTATAATATAAATGGATGTTTTACGACGCACAAACATAATGATGGAGCAGCCCCATTCGTTATAACTTTTAATTATTTACATTGTAAATTTACTATAGTTCCGTTTTACAAAGACAACATTCAAAGATCATAACGGTAGAAATTTTTCCGTATAACAATCATAATCAAGCGATACTCGCAATTATTAGAAATTTAGTGGCCTCATGTTCACAGCATAGATGAAATGTTGCCTTTCATAAACGTTCTATTAAAGCATTATTAGCTTAGCTTTATCGCTGTTAACTACTAGCCTTGTTGAGTTTTGACTTCAATTGGAAATATCTGATTTCTCAGTATGTCCATGATAGCGTGTCGAATGTGTCTCATCTTCCAACAGTAAAGCCAAAGGGTTTAAAGATGAATTAAGTAACAACAAGGTCCATGCATACAGATCCATACCTATCTAACGTCGTACTTGAATCAGCGAATACAAATGGCAAGATAAGTACAATACTCTGGCAAAGAACAAACCAAAAACACGAGTATACGTAGAATGTACTGACGGCAGATTTTCTCTGCCTTCGCAAATTTACCATTTCCGCCATTCTGTTCTACTTGTTGTACTTGCAGGGCTTGAATTTGGTTTGTATGACGTCGTACAGGCGAAATAAATCTTGAAATAAATCATTGTTGTAGAAATGAAACAAAGACCTGTTATGATAAACGAAATCGCGTAATAAGCAATATCGTTTGTGATCCACCAGCAAATAGAAGTAAAGAAATGGCACTGAACACCGCATATTGAGATCACCACAGCAACAACACGCTTGTGAGTGCACAAGTTCCTTGGTATCTGAGATGAAGATGAATTGCCAAGAATCTGTCTACACTTATGGCCACAACACCAAAGAAAAGAAGCGTTAGGCAAATGTAGATGGTTTGAGATAGTATTATTGATGTTGTTCGGGGCTGAGGGGCGTGTAAAATGTCTTTACAGTGTTTTTGCTGTAACGCGGCTTCTAGGGGCGGCGAGTGGTCTCTCTGCGATGTAAAAAGGTTGAAGTCCAGTAGAAGGCCAAGCACTCTAATAGTATCAGGAAACTAGGGCGAAGGAGCTCAGGAGGCAATGGTTTTTAATGCTTTTTTGGCCACGAGCGAGTCGTTTTTCTCATCGGGGGCGTGGATTGTTAATAATTTCAGAGCAATGGATAAGGCGGTTTTTATGGATGAAGATTTAGGCGTTGAAGCACACTATATTAGGCGATGTAGGTATGATATGGAGAGGGGTCGTTGCAGGGTGGGAGGGGGGTTTCTTTGTGGGGGGGGGGGGGGGTACGAGGGCATGATATAGCTCGGAACTTTAGTTTATAAAGTCACTATCCAAGTGTGATAGTTAGGCAGTGAAATTGTCCGCCTTGATGGATAAAAAAAGGTGTTGAGGGTCAGTCGCCGTTCGGCTTCCTGCGGCAGAAGATAGTTTGATCTTTTAAGGATTATAAAACTGTGTTTTAATAGCTTTTTTTACTATTTTACTAGTTTGCCTGTCGCTTAAGATTGCTGAGATGTGTGTAGCCTACTATTATACCAAACTACGCATCCTGTTTTCTCTGCAGGCTGCGGAAAAGTCTTAGTTATAGGCAGTTCCTTAGGCACGGCTATTTATTTTCTGGCTAGATTTTTTGTTATTTTTTTGGTCTATTCGCATTTAATATTTTACGCATTACTCTTTGATTTTCAATAACATAACAACTTCATTGTTCGTGTTTCTGGTATGGCATGCTCCATTGTCTGGCGGAAATCGCGAAAATAAGCGGCTGAAGGGTCTGATGTCCTTTATAGGGCGAGACAGGAGATAAAAAAATGATGGTAAATTCATACCTGAAAAGCGATGATTGTCGGCGTCCTGAAAATTTAAAATTAAAATATATATGAAATGTTTAAAATATAGAATATGGATGCTAAATGCTTGATTGTGCAATTTTGGCTATATTACAACGAAAGTGCAGCTCTGAGTCCTGGCTCAGTTGCGTATTTTGCGGTATAGGTTATAAATAGCGTCGGAGAGCAGGTTTGTGTTTCGCTGAGAAACGGTAGCTCGAAATTGTATAGTGAATACTTTTGATTTTGGATATAACTTTGGATTTTGATATTATTACTAGTTTTGCGTCTAGAAATACGGGGCACGGTTTGCAGTTTGGGGGGTTGCTATGTTTTACATTATGGCATGGGCATTTCTATAATCTGATAAGTTTTATATAATAGGTTTCTCGTCAGGATAGTGTTAGGCATGAGCTTTCAATAGCTCCATGATAGACCTTTGTCTAATTAAATTGTAGTAGTATACTAATACTTAGGTATTTACTAATTTGGTTTAAAAAGAACTAAAAAAAAAATATTACATCTTCGCGGGAGGTTATTGATGCTTATCGCATGCTCAATGCAGGTTGTTCTGGAAAGCGTTAGTCCCTTAACTGGATGCGAGGGGGGTGGCAGTCCAATACAAGCAGTGCCTTTTCAGGGCATTTTAGTCGCTCGGTTCACCTAGATAGATTTACACTGAGTTAGTATTTAACGAACAGCTAGAATACCCATTCAGGATAGCGTGTATTGTCTGCACAGGGCAAACCATTGGGGTGTAGGTGGTGTGGGCAAAGCATATAGGCGATGATTCGTTTTAGTAATTGCTTTGTTATAGCGGCGTCATATGTATCGCATGTGACTAGCCTAAATACAGGATTGGGCGTCTCACTGGGGGGTGGGGGGGGGGGGGGGGGGGGGGAGGGTGTTTACTCTGTCCTATGTTTGCTGAAATGATTTTGGTCTGCTTTGTTTAGTAATTAGCGAGTACATACTGAGTGAAGGATGCAGTATAGCGTTGCATGGACTTAAATATTGAGAATTTAATAACATTAGTGAGGTGCTGATGAGTTGGTATACAATCGAGTTTTTGGGTGGCATGGCATATAATTTAAAATTTTCTGGGTCTAGACACTTTGAATTATATTTCACTATAGCGTCTATAAGTTAATTTAATTTTTCGGCTTTCGCTAATGATGTGTCGCTAATAATCTGATTTATATCTTGATGTTATGTATTTGTATGATGAAAAAAGAGGAACGGCTGCTGGCGTAGTTCATTTAATGTCAGCAGTATTTATAAACCTGCATGCCGCATTAATCGGGCTGAAATATTATATCTCTGTCATGTCAAAGTTTGGTGGGAGTTGGGTATATGATGCTGTCCTTGTATTCATAGTGTAAGATGATATATTGCTCAGTTCCTGAATTGTTATTGCTTTGCTTTATAGCAATTCGCCGAAGATCACTAGGAAATATAGCAAATGCCAAAAATTAACAAAAGGGACGCAAGTCGATGTTTTCATACGTAACAATTGTTGTAATG
>MU827787.1:196156-342105 GCA_029204205.1 Desmophyllum pertusum | reverse complement strand
GACCAATTGGAGGTGGTGACATCTAATTTTAATTGACATTTAAGTCCATGCAACAGCAAACATCGTCTGATAGACATCCGTTAAAAGTTAAAACGTTTTTGAAGTTCCAACATGTTCCTATTCTAATGTTCAAGATTGCGGAAAAAATGTCATAGTAAACGGTTTTTCCAGGCTTTAGCTTGAGGCATTTGAACGAAATTTTGAAGGCAAAAGAAACCGTTGACTGTTTTATACCGCCAGCCAAATGTGCAACCAAAAGACGTGATGTAACCAATACAGGTTTTTGCTTTGCTGAGTGTGATTAACAAAGATAAAAATACGGCTATCAAATAAAAAGCTGACTGCAGCTGCCGATATGTTTCCCGTGTCTTTTCGGCCCTAAAAAACTCGTATTGATTAAAGCAGACCTTCGCTGCTTTCTTGAAGAAGGGCTCTGGGGTCGAGATTGAGTTTTATCAATCTTCGTCGAGAAAATCATTACAAGCTTTCTATCGTTAAATATCTTGCCCATCCTTTCATAGTTTGTTTCGTTGTCGTTTGTTTTACGTAAGTTAGGGTCTGTGGAGTATTTTTGTCGCTGTATTTGGAAAGTTCTAGCCGTTTAAGGTTTTTTGAGAGTTGATTTGTGGACCGTGCAATGATGTCGTCTCGTGGCGGTCATCGAGATGGAAGCGGTCGAAAGAAAATCTACGCTTCCAAAAAGCAGCGGGACCAGATCTGGCAAAGGGGTCATCGGCGGGTTTGGATTGACAATATAATAAACTCTTCTTGGATTTCTGCAGGTTTCTGCGAAGATAAAGTGCGGCTATGCAAGTGACTCGACATTTGCAGGGCCAACATCTTCTTTCAACGGGGAAGCCCTTATGGTTAGTATTGGGGGGCCATATTGAATGGATGTATTTTCTTTTTTTCTTTGGCGAAAAACACGTTTTCCATTTTACTTTTGGGGGGCGGCGCCTTTTGTTTTATTCTGCCGCGGGACTTTTTTTTTTTGTTTTCTTTTTCTGGCCGCGGAAATTTTTTATCTGGGCGGCTCCTTTGTAGACCTGCTACTAGATTTTATTTTGCGGGCTTCCAAAGTGCAAACGAAAAAAACTCCCGGCGTTGTGGTTGAGCCAAGGATGGCTGGGGGACTGAAATTTTGTTTTCTTCGGGAATATCCGTTCAATAAACCAAACAAAAAAAAAAACCGTGTATACAAAAAAAACCCATAAGGGTTTTCAGTTGTTTATATTCCGTTTTTCCAAGTGCCAAAATAAAAAAATTTTGGGGGGCACTCTTGCATGATATTATCGCGCTTTGGAGTTCTAATTTTTTTTCATTTTCACGAATACGGGGTTATTTCAGGCAAAATTTTAAAAAAAAACAAATACTTTGCCTTTCTCTAGATTCTGTGCAGGCCGGAGTTCCAAGCCAAATCTTTGCTCAAACCCCCCCCCCCACACCGTGTTCGAAAAACTAGGAATAGGAAAAACTTTGTAAAAAACTCTTGAAAAGGGGGCAAGGGGGGGAAAAATTACAAAAGTACCGGAAATTTCCTTGGTGGAAAAATATAAAATTTCAGCAAACAAATTTAAAAAAAAAAACAAATAATGCAAAAAATTACAATAAAGAAAGGGGCTGACTGTTTTTACGGTTGGGTTAAAAAAAAAAAATTTTGTGGAATTATATTTTTCCCCCAAATATTTTTCCCACGGGGGGGGGGCCCTGGACTTCTTTCAGGGGAAAAACTAAAAAAAAAAAAACTTCCAAAGGAAAAAAAAAAAAAAAAAGCGTGTTAAAATTTTTAAAAACACCAAAAAGGGGACAAAAAAAAAAAAATAAATATTAAAGGATTACAAGTAAAAACAAAAAAAAAAAACGTCTTTTACATTTTCAACTAAAAAAAAAAAACTGAAGGGGGAAAAAAAAAGGGAAACTATACGTTTTTTTTGACTGTTACATCTTTATATTTTTCTTTTGTTTTTCCTTCAGTTTATTGGAAAATTTGTGAAAACGGTTTTTTTTAACTTGTTAATACTTATATATAATTTCTGTTCTTTTGGGTTGTTTAAAAAATGGTAAAAAAAAACAAAAACGTTTTTTTTCTTTTGGGCAGTTTAAGGTTTCCTGGAAAAGAAGTTCATGCGCCCGTTGCCTGAAGCGAAAAAAAATATTGGGGAAAAAATCCATATATTTCCCACATTTATGCCCCAAAACCGTAACCAGGTGTCAAAAGCATTTCTTTATTTTGTGATTTTTCGAAAAACTTTATAATTGGAGGCCCCCACCCGCAATAAAAATCTAGTAGGCGGTATTCCAAAACTGAGCGCCCGAGGGAAGGGAAAAAAAAGGGTCCGGGCGCCCAGAACAAAAAACAAAGAAACTCCTAAAAAAGTAGGTTTTTTAACAGCGGGCGCATTACCTTAAATTTACAATGGGGGGGAAAAAAAAAAAAAAAGGGGGAAACAAACAACAAACAAAACAAATTCGGGATCCTCTACCTATCCCCGGGAACTACGCCCTACGGGGCCACTGTTTTTACTTCTTGGTATTGTGGGGTCCCACCTAAAAATGGAGCGAGAGGGTCCAGCATACGAAAAAAAAACCATGCGTTTGGGGGGGGGGGGGACGGCCTTTGTGTGCACTTAAATATAAGAAATTAATAAAAAAAAATTAACTTTCGTTACCTTTCCGATGGGACACGGAAAAACCCTTCCATTTCCTGCTCTTGTAGTTGGCTCTTTTCTCGAGTAGTTGAAGGGGTTATTTTTCCCTTGTCTAAAATTTTAAATTATTCGCTTTGGTTTTTTTTCTTTAGCAATTGGAAAAAAAAAAAAGGAGCTCTTCTCACAAACGACAACGGAAAAAAAACCATTTCCCGCCCCCCCCCCTGTTTTTCCACTGGACTCTGGAGGTGCCCACCTCCCAATCCTTAAGAGTAAACACCGGACCCTTTTGGGGGGGAGGAGAGGAAAACCCAGCCCCACCCCGTGGGACGCAAAAAAAAAACGTGGGGACTTTGGCCCTGAATTTAAAATATTATTTTGGGCTATTCCATGTTTCGCCGGGAAAAGCCGGAGTGGGGGAAAAAATTCTTTATTGTTGGTTAAAATTTTTTTAGGCTTAAATGTAGATTGCCAATCAATAATTTCGGGGGACCGTGGGGCACAAAAGATATTGTTTTTTTTTTTCGCCTCAACGTGGGAAAAATTAAATTGTGAATGGGAATCATTATTATGTTTGTTGGGAAAATTTTGTGTTTAAGAAAAAAAAAACTGGTTTATGTTTTTGGGGAAAACGGGTTTTTAATCGTTCGTTTTACTGGTTGAGTGTGCAATGTTATTTAAAAAAAAAATAACAGAAAAAACAGAAAAAAATTCTCCTGTGGGGGTAATTTAGTTGCATGGGTCCTTCTCTGGCTTTAGCGGTTTAACAATTGGTAACGGGGGGGGAAAAAAACCCTGCCAACCCACGCAAAAGGTCCACACGGCCAAAATTTCAAGGGCCCCACAAAATTTTTGCCAGACAAAAAAAAACACCACTGTTTTCAACTAACTATGGGGGACATTTGTCTTTGCTTGCCTTCGCAATGGCGATTTTACGGTTGAATTTAAACACTCAAAAAAATTTTTACAATGTACGGCCAAACTTTACACGACCCTATCAGAAAAGGAAGGTTGGGAAAAGGAGGAAATCTTTACTGGCTAATTTCAGGGAACCGGAGGAAATGGCGATAGAGATTCCATGTCAAAAAAAAAAGTGAAGGGAAGGGGGGGGACTAAGGCTAGCGAAACATTAGAAAAAAAAAAAAGTTTGCCATTTCTTGGGAAAGGCGGGCGCCCGCTGCCGCATGGGGCGGGGTGGAAAGAAACGGGGGGTCAACACGGTCCGCACACCCTTGCCACCGGTTTCGCCCCAAGTTTTGACGTCCCGCCCCCCATACTGTGAAGTTAATTCCAAAATGAAAACCAACTCCAAACATTTAATAAAAACTCAATTTCCAAGGGATATTTAAAAGATAAAAAAAAAATTAACATTTTATATAAAAAAAAACAAATGAGAAAAAAAAAACCGGTGACAAAAAGTTTCGGTGTTATTGTCATTGGAAATAAATTATTAAATAACCGAACAATCGCAGCTTCTGTTTTTTATCCATTTTGTTTTTTCTACTTTGTCTCATGTAATTAGGCGAATTTAGAAAAACGATAAGGGTGGGGTTTCCAAAATATTACACAATTTCAGGGCATACAAACAAAAGTTTACGCAAAGTTTGCAATTGGCATTATAGGGGACGATTTTTTTCATATGGTTCGCCCATCCCTCTCGAAGTAAATTTAAAAGTTTACAAGGGTCAAATAATCGTCTAAAAAAAAAAAACTTTACTAACCCACTTTGGGGGCGGACGTAAAACTTACACTTTGAGGGGGAGGGGGGGGGGGACGTTATAAAAATACACTTTGGGGCGGAAAACGTAAAAAACTTAACCCAAACTTTGGGGCGACGTAAACTACTAAGGGTTGGGGGGCGACGGTTTGAAAAACTTGGGGGCGGGGGTGACGGTTTCGCAAGGGGGGGGCGGGGACACGGGTTCAACACCCTAACATTTCATTATCCAAAGAAGCTATTTTCCTTTTATGTACGATCGCTCGGACTTCCAGAGCGATAAAATCCCCAACTATTGTGGGCCAAAAAAAAAGATTAATTAGTTTGGCTAAAAAACCAAGATATGTGAAAGAAGAGTCCTCTCCTCGGAAATTTGTTTTCAAGTTTAAAAAACCTTAATCTGTTCCGTTTGACGTGACTTATTCCCAACGCGGAAAAAATGGGGAAAACAAATAAAAACCGGGGGGGGAAAATTTTTGACGTTGTATCCCGCCCCCATTTATTTTTGTTTTGTTATTTGGGGAAATGAGGTGAAAAGAGGGTTGGGCGCCAAAAAACGCGCCACCCCTCCATTTTGTGCCCGCTGTCACCGCAGAAAAAGAAAAAAGCGTCGGGAAAAAAAAAAAAAAAAGCGGAGGAAAAATACCGCCGTGCATTTGCGCACAAAAAAAACAAATTCCATAGTTTGGCAAACTTTTCGGCATTTTTTTCTTTGACCCCCCCAGGGAACCTTCGCTGGCTTTTTCTTGACTTTTTCTTAACGGGGCAAAAGGGCGCGCGAAGCTTCTGGGAAAACTCTGGCGCAGCACGCAATTCTCGGGTAACCCCCAGGGGGAAACTTCGCTTGCTATTCTGCTGCAAAAAAAAAAGAGAAACAAGGGGCTCTGGGGGGGTTTTCCCCCGCGGAGATTGAACTTCGCTTCATTCTAGGGGGGGAAACAGGGGGCTATTTTCGTGTCCCCCATCAGTAGGCCACGGGATCTTTTTTTGGGGGTCATGGACACCAGGAATTTCGAGACCTCTTGGCCGAAAAAAAAAACCAATTTTGAGTTGACGAGGCATTGAGCAGAAGTAAAAAAAACCGGGGAAGTCCGTCGAATCCGCGGGGGGGGGGGGTGGAACTTTACCGGTTCCAAATTCATGGACCCAAATCTAGATTTGGCTGAAGAAATAAATAGGAAAAAAAAACGGGGGGAGTAACATGCGCCATGTTTTTCAAAAACCCAAATTTATGGTTTTCCTGGGGGGCGAAGGGGAGGTCTCGATTCTTTTGGGTTTGCTGGGACCAAAAAGGGGAATTAGTTGGCACTATGGGGGGGGGACGAGGGGAATGAAGAGCCATGCCCCCCGGTGTGTTGGAACCCACGCGTCGCGAAGGCATGCACGGGAAAGAAAAAAAAAAAAAAATTCGATCGCGAAGCTTCATTTGCAAACCATTGTCGGCGATCCAGTTTAAAAAAAACAATCTCAGCCTCTCCAGCTGTTTCCCGATGCCATTTCTCGTGAAGGGGGAAAATCTTGGGCCGACTGATTTCATTCCCCATTATATTGATCTTTACTTTCTTCAACGATTTACAAACTGGCCTTCAATTTGTGCTCAAGGAAAACGGACTTTAGGCGATGGAATATTCGGGGACCGGGATAAGTTCTTTTCGGGCGATGGTTCGTTAATTCGTTTCATCGTTTCAATGTTCGAATCTTGTTAGGCTTTTTTGTCGAAACCCAAGTTTTCAACTCGTCCTATAGTTTCCTCCTTCTAGTTGTGTGAACGTGTACATGGAAATAAATTGAGTTAAATCTCGAGAATTGAACGATGTTTTGCTGAATGTAAATTTGGATCGATGTCTGTCACTAAGGTATAAGCTTACAATGAAAATATAGCTTTTCACCTAAATAATAGTTGTACTACTTCACTCGGTGTGGATTTGGAATTATGGCACTGCAATATATTGGACAGTTTCTGTCTTTCATGAAATATCGAAAGCTACATGTTGCATTGTTCACACTGCACAGGATCCATATTTTTTAATTACCCTGGGTGCCAGAGGTTTATGTTTTATCTAGTTAAGTTTAATTGCACCATTGTACCTGCTCAAAAGCATGTCCTGACCAGCAATTTTGGATTGTTTTTTGTGTGTGTCATTTTTGTGTATGCAAGTTTTGTGCCGGTACAATAATATTTCAAATTGGGGCGCATATCAAGTATGAACAAATATAACCTAAATTAAAATCTGCTTCGGCCTCCTTTCTCAATATCCTCAAGGTTGGGCAGACACGAGGGGACTATAGTAACACTTGCACACACACAAAAGGACTAGTCGAACATGAGGGGGACAGTCCGGTGACTAGTCACAGGGAACCAGTCGCATGAACAGTACACACAAGGGTACAAGCACAATTTGAGGGGATAGTCCCTTCAATTCAACCAGTTTGAATTATTTTATTTACCATTACAATATACCCCTCATAATTCGTGGGACCAAAGTCATAGGGTTGTTCACACGAAGGGACTTGGTGCCCGGAACTAGTCGGTCCCTGCGACTAGTCCCCTCATGTGTGCCAACCTTTAGATGGAGCATCCATAGAGGGATAAAATGAAGGTGTGACATCTTCAATCATAAGGCTATAAAAGCACATTCTATTATTGTTGCAGACCTCATGCTCAAGGGTTCAGTCATTTACTTTATAGGGACCATTTTTCCATTTTATTTCACTAAAATGGCATGCAAGAAAGGCTCAGGCTCATGTTGGCCAGTTTTGCACATGAGTGGATGAACTACCGGTGAAGCTCACAGGCTATCACATGTTAGAGAAACTTGTGTCATACTTGCACTAAACCCTTGCAGTAACAGTGCGAATCAGAAAGTGTGACTGTAAACCAAAAATTCTGGAAATACAGTGGAACCCGGTTAATATGGACACAAAAGGGGACATGAAAAAGTGTCCGTAATATCCGGGTGTCTGTATTAAGCGGGCTGGATATAAGAGAAAATATGTGTCGTCGGGACAAACAAAACTGTCCATAAGGCGGGGTTCCACTGTAATTTGACTGCCATGCAGGAAAAACAATGAAGATCCAAGATATATAAATTGGCAAACCCTAATAATGGTATTATCCCTGTGGTTTTATTTCTTGTCTGATTGGACAGGCAAAAATAAAAGTGTTCACCCCTGTGAATGGCCAGGTGACCACTAACCCAATTTCACTCTTGGAACACAGGAAAGCACTATGCAAGTGTGCCTGAATTAAATTTTGGTTAAGAAAACAGGAGATGAAATTACAGGTGGCTGAGAGATCCTGAGAAACCAGCTTCTTCCTGCGAGCAGCCAAATTTTGTAGAAAAGTATACCTTTATTATGTTCATTGAAGCAAAGCTTTTTTTAAGACTCGACTGTGAAACTTTTTTTAGTTTTAGTTTTTTTCCAAAATTTGAGCTTCTAAACTTGGGGTGCGGCTTATCTGCGAGTGCGGCTTATATGCCAGTGTTTACGGTATGCTTATTTGAAAGCACTTGAAACCTCAGTGCAAGCTACTAAATAAACCTTGCTGTATATTCAAATATATTCAATCTGAACTCAGGCTATTTGTTATTGTTTTTCATTTCCAAAATCTAATGGATTTAATAAATGGCATGCTAGTCTCTCACAACTCAGCCTCCAGAGATATTATCCACAGATTATCAGCAACAGTTTTATGAACACATATAAACATAATCACAATCAAAGTTGGCTAAAAGTTGGACACTGAGTTGGAGGAAAGAGGTCCCAAGTGGAGCAGTGTTTTGAATAACAATACAAGTAATATAAAGAAATAGCAACATATTTTGGCATCATGGGCAATGATCCTCTGTTGTCACGAAGGGCATTTAGGCTGCTAAAACCTATCAAACAAATGGAGAAAAAAAAACATGATTAAACATGTGAAAAGAAACGAATATAACTCGAAAACAGTAGTGTGAACTCGTGCTGATCACTCCCGCGAATCAAAAGTTACATGTCACGAAACACGAAAAAAGCTACAACTTCAAGTCCAATTTTGACCGTTAAAACGGCGGGGCCCGCCTGGGCCCGCCGACCTTTTCATAAAACTTAACTATCCAACTACATTTTCTGTGTTAAAAAATAATCTAACATACTGATCACCAGTAGCAAAGAAAACGCCATATGTGTACCCATGTTACAGCACGAATGAGAAACAAAGGTTTCCAAGACAGCTCGGTTTTCATTGACAAATTTTGATACGAAAATGCTTACCTGAACTTATAGCTTGAACCATAGCTTGCTGAGGTAATCCTCTAACAGATCCCCGAAAATGATGAACTGAATCGCTCGATAACAGAAGAAATCCACCGAAAAAGGACGAGCTGAATCCTCACTCACGACACAAAAACACGTCCGCCATAAGTATCGCCCAGCTGACGCGTGATTGGACGAATTTAGTCACGTGAACCGTGTCCAACACCGACTGTTCTAGACCCCCAGAGCCTTCGGTTTCTTGACTCCGTTAGTCATGGCGCAAAAGAGAAGAGCTCTGGGGCCGAGAATGAACTTCGCTCCCAGGTAATTGTCTACTAAGGGAGGAGTGAGAAGAGTTTATTTTCTCAACCTTCCTCTTCCCCACAGTCTTTTCATGCCCTTGTAATGAGCACTTTTGACTGAAGCCCAAGGACTGCGGAGCTGATGATGGATCTAAAATCAGAACAATGTGGGGATGTTTATAAGTACTTTAGTTATTCACCCGGCTTCAATCGCTACAAATGTATTTTATTGGTTAGTTTCACTTTGTCTTTTGAGTATAAAGCCTGGGCCCCCCTCTTATGCTCACTGCCACTACGAAAGGCCAGTAGCGACGGTAATCTCGAATATGTAACACGATATTTAAGGACGTGTCGCTTCACGAATTTACACCAGACACTGACCAGGGGTCAATACCTCTGGTTACACAGCATTTCAAAAGTAAACAGGCTGTAGTGGTCGGTCTCTTGTATTCATCTCTCGCGTGTCTAAACACTGACGATAAAATCAGCGTACAATCGATGCCGGGGACAATTTTCACTTAGACTTGCTTCATCGTTTGGTTTAATTTCATGACAAAGATCGAGATTTTCATTCTCTTTGAGTGAGCACAGTGGTTTATCGGAGCGAAGCGCGAGGGTTTTATTTGGCTTTAAAAAATTTATTTCCAGTTTACGCGAGAACAACACGCGGCTCTGCGCGAAGCTAGTGGAATTCACGTGCGCGAAGCGATCGTCTACTCGCGCTTCTAAACACGCAATAAGACCGCGCGTCCTTTGCGTGAAACGCTTATACATAAATAAAAATGACAGACTTGGTGCAAGTCTCGTTTTTAAAAGTTCTGAGCATGTTTAGAGATTTAAATTCTGTTGTTCCATACTCCACTTTCTTCTTGGGCGGTTGATCTCTCGCTAATATTTTTGACAATGGGTAAACTTTATTGCTTCGACAGTATCGTCAGAGTGTTTTTTTGTTTATAATAAAAACAAAACTTAAAGCTTAACTTGCTTGGACGGTAGACACATACTCATCTTGCTGTCTACTCTGCTATAGGTCGTTTTCACGTGACTTCTGCGACATTATTAGCCTGCGTAGCAGGGCGCTGAAGTAAAATGACGCGCGAGGCGCGAATTGGAGTGGCGCCCCTAAAAACTCGCGCTCTCAGGCTCTACTCAACGCTACGACATTCTAAATCCTGCAAAGCTGCTTTTTTAACATATCTTAAATATCAGTGTCAATAATTACTGGGTAAATGTTTGTGTCAGCAAAGTGCTTCGTGTTGGAGATAGAGAATTTTAAATTTGAGACTCAACGTGTTTTGAGATGTTTAATACACTACATTCCCTAAGAATCTTCCTACTTATTAACGCGCATAGAAAGACAGCGGAATGGATTTCATTGCTCGACCACATTATAAACGGGATGCTGGATTGTTGCTGGAGATTAGTCGCGCGCCGCGCCAGTAACAATCGCAATCGCAGGCGGATACTAATTGAGCATAAAGAGCCTGGCTACAGTCAAGTCGAAGCTCTCTGACCGGACACTCAGGTAAGAGGATAAGCTCTCTGACTTACGGCCGCCTTTTTACGTGGCTTAATTTAGGAAACAAATGTTCAAATCAGTAATTTATCGGTAATTTTGGTATTATTGGCCGATATTTTTTTACAGGCAAAAAAATTGAATTACGGTTTTGTATACAGAAACCAAAAAGTAAAGATCGTCTGAGCTTCTTGTTGATCTTTTGAAAAAGTAAACAATCTCGGTTACTGCTGAACACGTTTTTGCGAAAAATTTACATACTGGACTGTTTTTTAGTGATTTTCAAAAAAGTGCTATTCTCGTTTACAAAAAAACACGAAGAATTCAGTGGCCGGTACTATAGCGATACTAATATTTTCCTCCATTGAATCAGACAGGACAAAAATATCAGTTTTCGACAAGTATCCACGTGCAGTTGCTCAGAGAAAAGATGTTTTACCTTTCTGTTTGCATAGAGCGACAACTAGAGATCTCTATAACTGTTTCTTCGCACAAAAAGCTGTGACAGAGCCGGATCGAATTTTTTTTCAATACTCCTGTGTATTTCCCACGAAAATTTTTCCCAGACATTTATTCCAGTAAACGCGCTTAGAAAAGAAAAAAATACGCCTCATGCCACATTTACAGATACAAACATTTTACCAAATTTGTTATTCACTAATATTGTGAGTTCAGTTTGTTATGTCGGTTTATTTACAGAAATGTGACAATGAAGCTACTGTAGTTTGCATAGCGTCAGTAATCAATGCCAGCTCTTACTCCTCGCCCGCCTCTTTTAGAATCAACTGCTAGTTAGTCATAAACTCAACTAATTAAAACTACAACTCAACTAATTAAAACTACTGTATGATCATGATTTGCAAATAAATTTTATGGAGTTTTTTCACGAAGGCTACTAGACGTCCTAGAAATAAATTCTCTTGCTTCTCCCCTCCCCCCCCCCCCCCCCCCCCGGGGGGATACTCCCTTATATAAGCTTATATAGGTATGTGCGGTGCCAAATTAAAGGGTATGATTTTTAGCCGTTTTGGTCTGAAAACGGGTATAGGTGTTGAACATTTTGGTCTCAAATTGGGTATGTTTTACCTGCTTGTCTGAAAATAGGGTGTAGATTTTTGCCATTTTGGCCTAAAATTTAAGGGTCGGGTCCGAAATAGTGTAGGGAAAATCACCTATTTTGGTCTGAAATAGGGTAAGCCGCGCCAGATACCCACACCCAAATTTTCGGGGAGTCCTCCCCCCGGCTCTAGCCTTCCGTATGTGGCAAGGTAAATAATTTGTTATTTCAAACTAATCATTATTTCATTTAGCCGTGTGGTAACTATTTACACTCAAAGTCTACCTGTTGATCATGTTAGTCATAAGCCGATCACGATCATTTTAGAACCAGCCGATTCACTGCATGTTGCGAAAACAGCATTTGCCGCACAATAAATATTAACTATTATTCGTATATAGCTATTCTCCTTTATTTCAAGTTTGAAATCTTAGGCATTACTACTAAACAAATATCAGTTTAGCACACTGTCAGACAAATCAGTACAAACATTTGTGACCATTTGTTCAAGGTAAAGGACACTGATATGACCAGGCCTTGATCCCAGCTTGATTCACTACCGGATTGACGACTTACACAGTCACAGTATCGGGACGACCTGTTTATCACACAGCGCGGCCAATTTATAAGAAGACAGTGAGGAAGATACAATCTATGTGCTACTCATGTTAGGTTTTTTACTTTTAGCTTCTTTTTTAGTTGCTCAGAAAACTTTATTCACCTTACTACTAGTAATACGTGACTCGCAGGTGTAAGACGTTGCAGTTTTGCTAGTGTAAACTCAACGAGCGAGAAGTTTTTCGCGTTCCTTGTTTAAATATAAATATTTGTTCTGTGGTTCAAAATAACGGGCTGACATATTTAGTTACTGCTCAATAAAGTTGCGACATTGTTGTTCTTTACCAGACACTTTTCAGTGACTTCAGAGAAACGTATCACAGAAGGTTACCGAGAGAGAAACTGCTCGAAATGTTTAGTGATTTGACTGCAGTCCTTGTTGGTCTTCTCGCACTTTCTACTGCGATCGGTAAGTCAGTTTGAATAATTTTCTTTGGAATCTTCATTGTTATATAAGGCAAGCTTAGTCGATTTTTCTCCAAAATCCGTTTGTTTTTACAAAAATAGTTAAGTTTTTGCAAAATAGACTCTGAAAAACGCCTCGCCTCGGCAGTAATCGGTGACATTCTAGTATTACTGACTCTAGCGAAGATTTTGGCAAAGTGATTCATAAAAAGACTACGAAAATTATATAAAATAAATAGCGGCGCCGTTAAGTGTGCAAAAGATGCAAAGGGATTGTAAACTGAATTTGACACTCTTATAGGTGGAAGAACCAAAAGAAAAGATTACCCTGAGTCTCTACAACTATGATTCCCAGTCAATTTCGGATGCTCAAATGACGAAGATGCTGAAAAACACCGATTTTGGCAGGGAATGGTTTTCAGAAAGAAGAAACCCGCACGATGCTTTCAAACAGACAAAGCGACCAACCAATCAGCTTACACCACGACTATCTACTATTACAAGGTGGTGGACTGCTCGCGTGTGATGCAGGTCATGAAGGAATTACACAAATTGCTTCCAGGTTTAGTATTCCCAGCAATGATCTTTTCATGTTCAACTTGACATTGTTGTACTATTTAGCAGCCTTAAAACAAGCTCGGGCTTAATCTTTAAAGGGAAATTCAAGAATGAGAATGAAATGATATCGATCAGTTATATCACAGCCATTTCTTAAGCTGGTGTGACCTAGACGCATGCTCAATTATCCGCCAACAGGCGTCTTTACTTGATTAACTTTGAACTGGTACCAGATCTAACTGCATTCTCTTTTGTATTATCAAGGGGTGTCTGGAGCTTCAGTGGACGCCAGACTGGCTAAGGAGATGAAGGACAAAAAGGTGGATACCATGAAACAGTGCAAAGCAGGTGTGGAGATCCGGTATCCGAAATCAGACCAAAGCCATGTTCCCAAGACTATGCTTGGTCTCGTCAAGCGAGACAAGTGCTGCTGCTGTTGCAAATGCTGCTGCTGCTGCTCTGATAAGGTCGAAGCATTGGCCGAATGATTCGCCTTTCTTGCCTCAGTGTTTCTTGAAGTTGTGGGCATTGTCCAGTAGAAGCCACAACAAAAGTACTTGATGTAGACTGATTAAGTACAAACTGGATTTCAATAAAAGGAACATTGTAAATCAACTCTATTAGTTTTCTTTTATTTACCAAATAAAAATAACAACAATACTTGTTAATGTACCGAAAATAACTCTAATTTTGAAAGAAAACCAAATTCTAGGCTGCGATCTCAGACGGTTTTTCGTCTGTTGTTTCACGCCGCCTGAAAAATACCGAATTCGTCATGATTTTTCTACCAGCTGGGGTGAAATTCAGTTTACTTTGGGGAAAGATACGATGTCCATTTTATTCAGGTTGGTTGCCTAAATGGTCTTTTGGTTGACTTTTAAAACAGAATTCTAGATTTCCCAGCCATTTGGATAAATCCTATGTGTTTTAAAATATAAAAAACCTTCGGACGTACCGCATCCAAAACTCAGACAAAAAGAAGCTGTCCAAACTCAACTGATCTAAATATTTTCCTTAAAGGAGCCATGTCACGATATTCAGTTTACTCATTTTTCTGATGAACAAAATTACTTTCGAATTGAAGGAAACCTCAAAATAATACTGTGGTTTACTAAGGTAGAAAAATACCAAAGAAGCAATAATAAACCGTAAAGTAAAGGAACTAGGATGGTTAAGACTGAGGAAGATTAAGACGGATTGCGAACGACGAATTGAAAACAATTGGTCGATTCTATCAAGATGCGCATCCGTAACGTAGCTCCATCGTACTAATTAAGAGAGCCTGTCACTAATAACCAGACAAAATTTTAATTTCGCGGCAAGGGTGGAAAATTCGATTTCTCTCTTATTTTAATGTTTGATAGGCTAGGGTATAACAAAAATCACTGGATACTTTTTTTGGCAAAATATCCTTTTATTTGAAAGAAAAGTGCAAAATAACCAAATTCCGTTGAAAATCACCATTTGAGGCGTCAAATTATTGCACGAGTTTTGTTACCCTCGCGAGCAAAAACGAATGATTCTACGTTCTTTAAAACACTGAAAACGTTTTGTGCAATGTCTAAATATTTGCCACAACGATTTGGGGAAATATTCCGTTGTTCTTTCCATACAAAATAATTTAATTACGAAGGCATATATTTCACTCACGGTAAAAGTACCTCGTGAATAAAATATATTTTCACCATGTGCTAAACCTTCAAATGGATTAAGCTTCTGGCGGTTGAATTACAAAAGGGTGGCCTCGAGATTGCTGCAAAAATTTATTTGGGGTAACGGTTGAGAGCGGCGCGAGATCTTTTCAAAGTCCGTTGAAAATCCGGTTATTTGACCTTTAGCGGTCAAGCTTGTGCGGGTCACGCATATAATTTCGTCTCGCCGTGTCACATGTTTTAACCCATATGAGATTGAAATAACCACATATCAAAACATTGCGAAATATTCTTACCTTATTTGCTGTAGAAGACAGTTCCACTGTTCATTTTAGTGTGATTATCTTGTCGTTCGTCGTATATTAGTTCTGTTTATAACGTCCGATGAACACCGCCAACTGTCAACATTCGAAAACAGTCGAACGCAACACCAATCTTTGTAAACATTCGACACATTTCATCATCACAGCATCTTGTTCAACGGTTTAGTCATTTGTTGAATGTTCCTCGGTTTTTAGTGCACTAAAACTAAAAGATAAGATCACACTGGAAAGGATAGGACCACAAACATGTCGGCGCTTTTGCAGCTGTTTATAGCTGGGTCGTCACGCAACGCTATTTTCATCGGCATTTCAGGGGGTGGGGGAGGGGCGAGGGCGGCAGTAGGGCGAAAAAGGCTGATAACACTTTCAACTGAAATACCAGGAGCCACTCCGCTGACAATACACATGATTATGATCCAACTTCAGTAGCACGTTTTAGTACCGTCATGCTACTTTGCTGCAATTTTCTTCTGCAATTTGCTGCAATTTTCTTCTGTTCTGGACGGATGGAGGGGTCTTATAACAGGATACCGTGAGGCACTCTCCTGACTTACCTGTTTGAATTTGTTATAGGTGGCACTAAATTTTTGCAGATTCTAATTTTTGCTATTTTATTCCGGATCTGCCCAAAAAGGTTGTCCCAAAAATGTATTCCCGCAAGAACCCTTTTTCGCAAAAATAACTAGCTTGGCACACTGGCTTTTTTGTTATCGACAACTTTTTATTATCAACAACTAAATAGTTATCGATAACAGTTGGCCCTAGTCTGTGGAGGCCCAAATTACCTTCAGATATTTTTTGCATGACTCAATTTCTGCAGTGCAAATTCCTTGCGCATAGCAGTTGTTTGCACAGTTGTTTGCAAGTTCTCCATCCATAGAATCACAACGCAAGAGTTTTAAGAAACAGAATTTGTTAGGGCCTCCACAGACTAGAGAGATAGTAGAGATAGTTGTCAACAAACTATCTAGTTGTCGATCATAAAAAGTAGTCGATAACAAAAAAGACAGTGTGCGAAGCTAGTTATCGATAACTAAGCCCCTTAGTTATCGATAACTAGCTGCACACACTGGCTTTTCTGTTATCGACTACTTTTTATGATCGATAACTGAATAGTTGTCGACAACTATCTCTCTAGTCCATCAAAAATAATTTCCGGATTTCGAGTTAGTGGACGTACAGTAGTGGATGAAAATTGTTTCGATGTGACGTGTCTAAGTAAAGCACTCACCATCAATTTTACGAGAATAAAAATATTTATAGTTAGCTGATTTGGGAATCAAAATATTTCGATTCCAAACTGGTTAAAGGAGCTAGTGCAACATCACCTTCACATTAAAGAAAGCCTCAAAATAATAGTTTACTAAGGTAGAGAAACACCAAAGAGGTAATAATAAACGTTAACGATGGTGAAGATTAAGACGGATTGCGAGCGGCGAACATTTTTTAAAGATGCGCCATATGTGACGTACTCCTTTAAAAAGAGGAAAACAGTTTAGCCTTGTTTCCATGTCCCATATTTGAGCCAGATTTCAAAATCCAGCTTGGTAAACAATGTTTTCATTTCAGTACATAATTTTCATCTAAACTAGTTGTACCTATCGCTAAGTGCCAACGAGCGAAATAGTAATTTTTGTTGATAAGGTTTGTATGTAAAGGATGAAATGAATTGAGAATGTTGCAATATTCCGAATCAATTAATTAATGATTTCTTTATAATTCTCCTCGGTTAATTTCATAAACTTTAAACCTGATTCCATTGGTATTGAAATCCGAATACATCGAGCAAACTTCATGTTGTTCTATCTTGTCTATAAGTAATGTAGTCCAGTCCAGTCCAGTCCTTAAAAATCCAAGAAGGCTATTCATAGGCAGGAGCATATCACCCTGGAGCCTCCAGTTACACCTTGAGCTATTTTTAGAATTACTTTTGCCACGAAAATCATCCGTTGCGAGCACGAGGACGAGGTTGTCATTCATGTTTCAGATTAAAAATAAACCAGGAATGGACGAGAAGAACGTACATACATACATACATACATACATACTTTATTGACTTTCCCCAAGGGGGCTTTTCAAAGACAATATACAATCTTAAAAATATTTCTATTTACAATTAAAAATGAGAATGACTAAATTAAAAAATTAAAAATTATAAAAATATATAAATATAAAAATTACAATTCTTTAAGTAGTTTGGTCCTCAGGCGATTTTTAAAAACAGTCACTGAATTACACAATTTAAGAGAATGATCTAAAGAATTCCATAAATTAACTATTCTATAATAGAAAGTTCTTTGGCCGCTAGCGGTTTTAAAAAGTGGAATGTTCAACAATTGTGAGTTTCTGGTGCTACGACCGCTCACCTCGGCTCGCTTTAAAAATTTTGAGACAGGTATTCAGGGGGGCGTGGCACGTCATACATTTAAAGGCCATTGTAGCGCTACGGTAATATAGCTGGTTTGCCACAGGGAGCCAATTGAGCTCCTTACGAAGAGGCGTAATGTGGTCATATTTGCGCGCGCCGCTCACAATGCGGCAAGCGAAGTTTTGCACAGCCTGCAGTTTGTTAATGTTACACTTCGATGTATTTGCCCATACATTAGAACAATAAAATAATTTGCTGAAAACTAAAGAGTTAATAATTATTAAGAGTGTACGTTGGTCAAAAACATGCTTGACGCGATTTATTTGACCGAGGCGGGACATACATGAAGAAACAGTTTTAATTATGTGTTCATCGTAAGTTAAATTGGAGTCCAAAATCACGCCCAGGTCTTTAGCGGTGTCTGCAGGGATGATGTCCTTTCCCATAAAGGGAAGGGAGGGAAAATTCTAGTTTGAACGCATTTGCCTGCTGCCAAATATCATTAATTTGGTTTTGCCAGGATTCAGTAACAAAAGGTTATTGGAGCACCATTCTCCTATTTTAGACAGGTCGTCTTTCAAATCAGTAATTGCATCCAGGTTGTCTTTTAGTTGAAAAGAAGTAATGAGTTTCGTATCGTCTACGTAACTCTGAGTGCTGCATTTCTGTGGTATCGAGGAAAGATCGTTCGTGTATATACTAAATAGTAGCGGGCCCAATATACTCCCTCGAGGTACACCGCTGGTCACAGACAAAGATTCAGACAGCGTTGAGTGGATTCGTACTACTTGTTGCCTGTTGCTTAGGTAACTGCGAAACCATTGGAGAGTGTGAATAGAGGCTCCGACGTCTTGCAATTTCAAAATTAGTGTCTCGTGGTTGACACTATCAAAGGCTTTGCTCATATCTAAAAGTACAACAGCAGTTACCTTCTTTTTGTCGATAGCGTTAAGAATTGTGTCAGTTGTTTCAATGACAGATGTTTCACACGAATGCCATTTCTTGTTACCGCTTTGAGTCTTTGATAGGGTGTCATTTGATTGCAAATACGAAGTGAGTTGCTTGTGTACAACCCTTTCACAAATCTTAGATAAAACTGGTAGAAGTGAGATGGGCCTATTGTTGTTTGCCTGTTCGTGGTCGCCATCTTTAGGAATTGGCGTAACCTCGGCTGTTTTCCATTTTGATGGAAAATCGCATGTTAGAAAGGACGCATTAACAATGGACGTAATTGCGTGAACAATTGGATTAAGGCAGTCCTTGATGACACGAATTGGAATTTTGTCTATCCCAGGGGCCTTGTTTGAAGGCATCAATGTTATTATGCGTTCTATCTGTTTATAATCAATGGTACTCAGTGTGAACTGATCAGAAAGGGCGTATTGTCTCGGTACAAAATAATTCTGGTTAAGTGTTAGGTTGCATTCATTAGCCAGGGATGTAATTTTGTCGACAGTGCTCTGACCAACAGAGACGAAGAACTGATTAAATTCGTCTGCAACAGTTTTGTCGTCCTTGCTGAATATTCGCTGGGATGTGGATTTATTAGGGATGCAGTGGCGAATTGCTTTCCAGATATTATTGGTGTTGTTTGGATTCCTCTGGATCTGTTCTGCAACAAATTCCTGTTCAGCAATTCTTATTTCCCGTTTTACTTCCTGTCTGAAGTTCCTGTAGGCAGAGTCCAAGATAGCGGGTCATTCGTTTTCTTTGCCTTCTTACGCCACTCATCCCTAGTCTTCATCAATCCGCGGATGTTATCTGTTACACATGGGTTTGGTTTACCGCGTGCTTTGAAGGTTTTAACAGGAGCATGGCGGTCAAGTATCTCAGTAAATAGCAGGTCAAATGCATGGAGTTTGTCCTCGACATCGTCGAAAGCATCGACTATGGACCACGGTGCCAATGATACATCGTTGTTAAAGTCAACAGGACTGTAGTGTTTGAAGCTTCTGGTTGTAATATAGACGGGCTTGGAGCGCGCTTTCTTCAATCTTAGGATGACATAAACTAAGTCATGGTCGCTAATCGAGCTTTCCATAACCGTAGCCTTTTGGACTTGTTTCGTATCCGATGCAAGGATAACGTCTAGAATTGATTTCGAAGTCTCTGTAACTCGTGTTGGCGTAGTGATAAGTATTGACAAGTTATAGGAGCGACAGAAATTAATGAGGGCTTTAGCTTCAGGATTGTTGCTATTCTCAAGTCGGCAGTTCAAGTCTCCTAATAGATAAATTGGCACATTAAACGACGAGGCGTAAATAAAGCTATCTGTGAGGTCTGAATCGAAAGAAGATAAGGGAGTGTTCGGTGGTCTATAAGTTGTACAGACAATGAAAGACTTCATGTTCCTAACGTGGATTTTAAGCCACAGTTGGTGGAAGCCAGAGGCCGTGATAAGAGAGATGTTACTCAAGTACTCCGTCCTATAATTTTGTGAAACATAAGCACAGATTCCGCCGCCACTTTTCATCTGGCGATCGACACGGTAGATAACGTAGCCAGGAATTTCTATTTCCAAATCTGTAACTGAACTATTGAGCCAGGTTTCAGATATAGTGAATATGTCAAACTTGTTTTCCAGGACAGTTTCCTTTACAAGAACGAAGTGCTCACGACATTTGAGCGAGCGAACGTTAAGATGTGCTATTTTTACGTTGCCAGTTGACTTTTTAAGCTCGTTTATAGTAGAGCAGTTAGCAGGTCCAGGATTAAGTTCAACATCATGTAGTAGTTGTATAATAGGTCTAAAGGCCGAGGTTGAATTGTCGTAGTAGGCTGTAGTAGCACTTGATCGTTTGATTGTGTTAGTGACATTCACGTGGGTCCGCCATTTTGTAGTGTGTATCGTGTAAAGGTCGAGATCCCAGTTTGCCACTTTAACCAGCGGAGAATGCGGGAAACGTAGACCAGAGTACTCACTGATAAAAGAATAGTCTTGTTTATCTTTCTTCAAGAAATGGAGAAGGCACAAAAGAAGTACAAGACCAAAAAATCGGGAGCTCAGAGACACGCGTCCGCCTGCCATCATTTGCATAACCGCTTAGGGTGGGAAAATTGTCATTTAGGTATTTAAAAGGGCCTTTCAAAATATCTCGAACGGACGTACCCTGAACGGCTGATTCATCCAAGTATTTTAAGGGGTTACTCAAGTGAAAAGTTTAGTAAAAGTCGCTCGAAAAACGCTTTTTTATCTTTCCTTTGTCAGTGTAGGTATGTGAAAGGGTTACCATTGTCTATGGAAGGTATATGAAAGGGTTACCTTTTCTGTCAAAAATGGTATATAAAAGGGTAAGGGTTTTGAGTACCCCCCTGGGGGAGGGACATTGACAAGGTGTCAGCAGGATCGGAGCCTCTATCTGTGCTGATGAATGACAACAGCGTAGTTACACCTTCGGATATTTTTAGAATCGTTCTACCGCGAAAAGATTTCCGTGTACGTCCGCGGACAATAGTGATAATTCGTAGTAACGACATTCCGCCGTTCTAGTTTTATTCCACGTTCCTCTCGTCCATTCATGTTTTAATTTTTAATCTGAAACATGAATGACAACCTCGTCCTCGTGCTCGCAACGGGTGATTTTCGCGGTAAAAGTAATTCTAAAAATAGCTCAAGGTGTAACTACGCCGTGACATAGGCCCAATGAGGGAGATGGAGGCTCCAGCTGGTATTTGACTGCCGCTCATTGCATTATCTAAGATTGCTTTTGTTGTAGGCGGTGCTGCTTATTGGGGAACAGGGTACAGCCAAGACAGTGATGATCAAAGGTTACCTTGCCAAGTACAACCCTGAGCTGCATATGAGTAAGAGTGTGAACTTCTCTTCAGCTACTACACCGTTACTCTTCCAGGTGAGTTCAACCAGTTCCATATTCACTGTCACTTATTACAAGTCTTTTCACAAGCCTAGGAGGCTTATGCGCATCTTGAAAAAAATGGCCAATATTTTCAAGTTCCTGTTTGGTTTATTATCACCTCTTTGGTGTTTTTCTACCTCGGTAAACTATTATTTTTAGGCTTTCTTCAATTTGAAGGCGATTATGCACATCGAAAAAATGACTTAAAATATCGTGACGTAGCTCCTTTAACTCCGGTTTCCATAACATGAAGCGACTAGGAGTATTGCTACTCCCCCTGGATGGGGTGCTATAGTCCATCGCAGGGAACCCCCAGCAATTTTTATCAGGTTGCTCTGACAATTCGCCGGTACCCATTTATACTCCTGGGTGGAAAGAGGCACTGTGAGAGTAAAGTATCTTACCGAAGAACACAACACAATGTTTATACTCCTGGGTGGAGAGAGGCACTGTGAGAGTAACGTGTCTTGCCCAAGAACCGCACAACACAATGTTTATACTCCTGGGTGGAGAGAGGCACTGTGAGAGTAAAGTATCTTACCCAAGAACACAACACAATGTTTATACTCCTGGGTGGAGAGAGGCACTGTGAGAGTAAAGTGTCTTACCCAAGGACACAACACAATGTTTATACTCCTGGGTGGAGAGAGGCACTGTGAGAGTAAAGTGTCTTGCCCAAGAACACAACACAATGTTTATACTCCTGGGTGGAGAGAGGCACTGTGAGAGTAAAGTGTCTTACCAAAGAACACAACTCAATGACCCAGGCCAGGACTTGAACCCAGACCACTCAATCCATAGTCCAACGCGTCTCCTCACATTGTCACTTTCCAAGCTGTTAAACTAACTTTGAATGTCTTCCTGTTTCCTCGATAGCGCACAATTGAGAGCTATGTGGACAAGCGTGTGGGTACTACCTATGGGCCTCCAGCTGGCCGCAAGATGACCTGCTTCATTGATGACATCAACATGCCCATCATCAACGAATGGGGCGATCAGGTTATTTTACTATGTATTTTCATTTTGAGGCTCTTGGGCTCTTTTGTAAGGTGGACTCTTGTTCTTTATACTCGAGAGAGTAGATTGGTATATAGTTCCTTCCTTCCTGTGACCAACGTAGCTCTGTCCTGTATTGTTCTCTCCAGCTAACTCTAGTTGAAGACGACCTTCCTTCATTTCAATCGCCACGTGCCTCGTTGCAACTACTCTCGTGCGTAATTCCTTCATTAATCTCCCTCTAGCTCCACGGTCCATCTGGCTCAGTTCTGTTCGGTTTTCACTAGCTTGCCCCAGATGAAGCCAACCTCCTTCATTTCGACCTCCATGCGTCTTTTTGCAGCTACTCCATCCCTCTTTCTCTTACGCTGAGTCGGGATCCATCTGAAATTATGGCTCAATCAGCCTCATTTAGTGTGCATTAAATGTCATTCATTAAATGTTTTTTTGGTGCAACACGCTGCTAAGAAACGAGACGAAAATTACGAGTAAATAGTGCACATGGTATTATCCAGTGTTTATAGCGCAAAGGATAACTCTTCCATCACTGATTTACAGCTGTCTCGAGAAAGGTTGTCGAAAAAAAGGGCACGCGACAATCCCGAAAGGTAATCTGAGATATGATCAGCAAGGTACGTTCCTGACACTGCATGTAGCTGTCGAACCTACTTTTGTTGCTTTCTTTTAGCACTCGCATACTTCCATGGCGTATCGTGCCATTTTCTCAGATTTCTCTGAAATCCTGAAGTCAAGGAATCATGAACTAAAAACTACCCACAATACCTTTCGGGTTTGTCGCGTGCGCTTTTTTCCGACAACCTTTCTCGAAACAGCTGTATACACGTTACTAATGATTTATTGCTTAGGTAACAAACGAGATTGTACGTCAAGTAATGGAACAGCAAGGGTTTTACAATCTGGAGAAGCCTGGCGAGTTCACGCACATTGTAGACATTCAGTTCATCGCCGCCATGATTCATCCTGGAGGAGGAAGGAATGATATTCCTGAACGAATCAAGCGTCAGTTCTCCATCTTCAACTGTACCTTGCCTTCGAATGCGTCTATAGACAAGATATTTGGTAAGGTTCTTTAAAGTCCCTATAATGAACAATAAGCTGATATCAACTCGAAGAGCTTGTGGAATTGAAAACTTTACATCACTGGAGTTTGTTGAATACATGTACCGTAATATCCGGTTATAACCTCCACATCGATGTATTGCTATGTAAGCTTAAATGGAAATCATATCTTGACAACTCCTCATTTAAAGTTAGTGTCAAATTGTTTCTTATTATCTTATTCACCAAACGCTTATATATTTATACCGCTTATAAGCCCCACCCCACCCCCCACCCACCGGCCCATTTATAAGTCCAGTTGCATAGCAGTCGATGTTTTTTGATCCCGCGCACTTCAGTAAAACTTTGCTCAAACTTGCCTCACAGTGAAGAGCGCCCTACCGTTGCCACTGGACAAGTTTTTTGATTGACTTTTGACAACTTTTTGACATCTTTTTGAAAATGATGGCTTCCATTTTTAAACTAGCAAATCAACTGCAAGAACTGTGGGAGGCGGAGATGTCAATTGTCAGAACGCGAACGTGGAGCTTGACAACTCCGCTTCTCATAGTTCTTGCATTTTGATTGGCCAGTTGAAATGAAAGCCATCAGAACATCAAAAAGACATCAAAAAGATGTCAAAAAGATGTCAAAAAGATGTCAAAAAGATATCAAAAAGATATCAAAAAGATATCAAAAAGATGTCAAAAAGATATCAAAAAGATGTCAAAAAGATGTCAAAAAGATGTCAAAAAGATGTCAAAAAGATGTCAAAAAGATGTCAAAAAGTTGTCAAAAAGATGTCAAAAAGATATCAAAAAGATATCAAAAAGATATCAAAAAGATATCAAAAAGATATCAAAAAGATATCAAAAAGATGTCAAAAAGATATCAAAAAGATGTCAAAAAGATGTCAAAAAGATATCAAAAAGATGTCAAAAAGATGTCAAAAAGATGTCAAAAAGATGTCAAAAAGATATCAAAAAGATATCAAAAAGATATCAAAAAGATGTCAAAAAGATATCAAAAAGATGTCAAAAAGATGTCAAAAAGATGTCAAAAAGATGTCAAAAAGATGTCAAAAAGTTGTCAAAAAGATGTCAAAAAGATATCAAAAAGATATCAAAAAGATATCAAAAAGATATCAAAAAGATATCAAAAAGATATCAAAAAGATGTCAAAAAGATATCAAAAAGATGTCAAAAAGATGTCAAAAAGATATCAAAAAGATGTCAAAAAGATGTCAAAAAGATATCAAAAAGTTGTCAAAAAGATGTCAAAAAGATGTCAAAAATTAATTAAAAACTTTGTCGAGTGGCAACGGTAGGGCGCTCTTCACTGTAATATAATATTTATTGCGTTGATCTTTGCCTAAACTTGCACTCTTTCAGTATCAGTGTAAATTATAGTTAATTGTATTATTCCTATTTTTCATGTGTTTTGTTTGTTTGTTCTAATTAACACAGGTGTTATTGGTACTGGGTACTTCTGTTCAGCGCGATTCTCAGATGAAGTTTGCAGTATTGTAGCTGAGCTTGTGGCATCCACTAGAGTTCTCTGGCAACAGACCAAAGTATGAAATCGTTCTTATAATTAATTTTACACCATTTGTCAATATCATTCACGAGTTTATATGATTTAAATAGAAAAACGATCGTAGAATTCCGAAAATAGCAGCGAGGTCTCCACTTTTGAGTTTAACATGGCTTGGGGGGATAGCAATATATACTCTTAGTCGCTTCTTGCTATGGAAACCGGAGTTAAGCGCCGGCCTGATAAGACAACTACAATTTTGGGCAAAACCTGTTGAGACAAACCTAGCATACGCACTTTGTACAAGTCGGGAGCCTAATATACACGCAGATAATATTTTTCCCCTCTCCTTAATCAATGCTGTCTTAAGAGCTTAAAAGCGTTCACATTCAGACCCAAACAACATTGATAATAGGGGAGGGGGAGATAAAATAACCACAAAAAAGCGTGCAAGCAAGCATTGACGCTAATTAAGGTCATTCCTGAGTATTGCACTGCGCATCCTTTCTGCGCATAATTAGCGCGCGCACATTAAAAAATGGCGGCTTTTTCATTATGGCTATGCTCGCCAGAGAGGTAAATGATCGTTTTCTCGTAAACGAGCGTGGTGACGTATCATTTTTTCCCGCATGTTTAAGTCTAGTAATCATCATCTTTCTATACAAGGAGTATAGACCAATTCCCAGTGCAGAAAAATTAATAATCACTGAAAACGTGAAAAATACGTGTTTTGGGTCGATTTTGTAAGGAATTATGAGGTATTTTTAGTCAATTATATCTCTTTCGCGGGGCTGGTGACCTATTCTTTTTATTCTATATTTTGAAACATTACATCGCAATGTTCAACTAGGGAAAGGTTCAGAAACTTCCCAGTGCAACTTTTATTTCGATGGAATTACCTTAAGGTAATTCCATCGAAATAAAAGTTGCACTGGGAAGTTTCTGAACCTTTCCCTAGTTGAACATTGCGATGTAATGTTTCAAAATATAGAATAAAAAGAATAGGTCACCAGCCCCGCGAAAGAGATATAATCGACTAAAAATACCTCATAATTCCTTACAAAATCAACCAAAAACACGTATTTTTTCACGTTTTCAGTGATTATTAATTTCCCTGCACTGAGAATTGGTCTATACTCCTTGTATAGAAAGAAGATGATTACTAGACTTAAATATGCGAAAAAAAATGATAGGTCACCACGCTCGTTTACGATAAAACAATCATTTACCTCTCTGGCGAGCATAGCCACACTGAAAAAGCCGCCATGTTTTTAATGTGCGCGCGCTAATTACACGCGAAATTATGCGCAGAAAGGATGCGCAGTGCAATACTAAGGAATCACCTTAAGTTGTGTGTCTCAGCAGTTTTGTCCAAAATTGTTGGCTTATAGTCAGACTTTAACCTTTTTAACCTAACTTTTAAAACTAAACATCATCTGTTTCACTTCAGGTTAAGATGTTACCCACCCCCGCCAAGTTCCACTACATTTTCAATCTGCGTGATCTGTCGCGTATATGGGAAGGCATGCTAAACGTGGCAGGAGACGAAGTTAACAAGAAGAGGCTTGCGTTAGCTCTATGGAAACACGAGTGTACCCGAGTAATAGCCGACCGCTTCACGAACGAGGCCGACCGCAAGTGGTTTGAAAAGGCGATGACAAGAGTGATCCAGGATCAAATGGGCGATGAAGGTGTGGAGGAACTGATGGATGAGCCTTACTTTGTGGACTTCCTGAGGTAACTGAAAAATAGGTCCACAAGGCGTACGTGTGTCTACTGTTTTACTATTGGGCACTTATTGCTAAAACGCTTGTATTCGGGGACCCTTACTTTGTGGACTTCCTGAGGTAACTGAAAAATAGATGGGCAGCTAATGTCATACCAGGAATTCAAAAACAAATACTCCTGTAAAACAAATTTCCTTCACTTCTATCAGGTCATAAGCGCTATTCCGAAACATTTATTGATTAAGGCTAAACACATAGAGCCAATAAAAAAGGAATCATACATACATACATATACATACATTTTATTGGACACTCCCCATAGGGCTTTTCAGGCCAATTTACAAATAATGATAGTTAAGAATATATACATGTTTACAAAGGTTTGAAAAGTACTAATTAAAACTAATAATGCTTTAGCTTAACTAAACTAATGCTAGACTAAACTAATAATGCTAAATTAATATAAGAAACTATTTGATCTCATCTTTCTGCCAACGTTCCAGTAATGATCTCTTGAGAGAGTTTTTGAAAACTTTGACGGACTTTTTGTCTTTGAACTCGGCTGGAAGAGCGTTCCATAACTTTGTTCCTCTGTATGAAAAACACTGTTGTGCAGTAGCAGTTCTGCAATTAGGGATCTGAAGATCGTTACAATTACGTGTATTTCTTCCATGGACGTCAGAACGATTTATAAACATAGATGACAAATAGTTAGGTGCTAATGAATTCATGCACTTAAACATCAGTGTGGCGTCCCGTAAATACAAAGCATCCGAAATAGGTAATAGTTCAAGTTGTTTTAATGTAGGTGTTATATGATCGTACTTCTTTTTTCGGGACAAAATACGGGCTGCAAAGTTCTGCACTAGTTGTAATTTGGAAATGTTGCTCTTGCTCTGGGGACGATCATCTTTTCCAATTTGATGAATCAACACAACTACAATTAGAAAGAGCCAAAACGAGCGATTTCTATCGTCTTCTAAACTCCAAAACACACACGGTGAGTCAAACTGGTCCAATGAGATGGAATAACACTCTAAACGTGGATAGGGACACTTGGAAGAAAATTTTCACTTCATTAAGAAATGTGTGTAAAGAAAGCAAATTAAAGGAATTCCAATTTAAACTAATTCACAGAATAATAGTTACCAAAAAGGAACTCTATCGATACGGTATAAAAACGGATGATGAATGTCTGTATTGTGGTGAGCATGACTCCATTGATCATATGTTTAATGAGTGTCAATTTGTAAAAACCTTTGTAAACAAGGTTATCAACTGGTTTAATCTAACGAACAAATCTCAGTTTGGCCCGACCTCTGAAGAAAAACTCTTTGGCATCATGTCTGGTCCATATGAAAAACGTTTATTAGAGAAATTCAACTACACAACACTTTTTATGAGATACTATATATATACTAGTAAGTTGCATAACAAAGCTATCCTCCTTCCCGTATTCGTCGAAAGAATTTTACTCAAATTTCAGCTTGAAAATGTTTAGACAGACAGAGATAGGAAAATGATGTCTCCTCCAAAAATACGTCTTTTTGTAAATATCCCCTACTTATGTGTTTAAATCGTACTCAATTTTTGTTCGATTGTAAAGTAATGTAAAATACATATAAATAGAAAGTGGTGTAAAGTTGTTTTGTGCAGGAAAGTGACAGTTGACAAATAAAGAATTAAAGAAAATAAATAAATAAATAAGATATAAGTAGTTTAAGTATCGTATTGCAAATAGTGTAAGTATCGTTTTATAAGCATTGTATTGTAAGTAGTGTAGGTATAATTTTGTAAGTAGTGTAAGTATTAGTAATGTAAGTAGTGTTTTTTGTGTTGCAATTAAAAAAAAAAAAACGAAAAATAGGTCCACAAGGCGTACGTGTGTCTACTGTTTTACTATTGGTTACTTATTGCTAAAACGCTTGTATTCGGGGACCCTTCTTTTTTAAAAAAAGCTACTGTGAAATATGCAAAGCCTTAATAAACACGTAGGCATTGCTTACCTATTGATTCCTTCAGATTTTTTTACTACTTGTTTATTGATATGATTGTTATCCCCATTTCACTATCATTACGTTATGTTACGTTACGATTCATTATTGTATATATATTTTTATTTGTATGGCAAATAAATAAACAAACAAACAAACATTCATATACAATCAACAGCGTACTCACGTATGCATTGCGAACCTATTTTCTCTTTCTGGCATTACGCTTACATTACATACACACTAGATAGCGTATTGTCAACAGCTTGTGTAATTCAACAAATCATTTAAAAATAATAATAAAAAATAATAATAATAATAAAACAATTGAAAAAAAAAAATTTAGTGAACAATTGTTTATTTTTATCATTTAGGGATGCTCCAGAACCAACAGGAGAAGAACCCGAGGATGCGGATTTGGAAGCTCCCAAGATTTACGAAATGGTGAATTAACTTGAAGTTCTTGATTATCGCGCGGACATTTTTCCCGCTCGATTTTTTTTTTGGCTCTCGATCTATAAGGAAAATTCTGTTCGTAGTTTATATTATTGGTAGATTTGCAACGATGTTAAATGAGGTTAAATTAGAATCATTTAACCAAGTTAACCAGCAACGAGTGTGCAGTCAGCTGCCATAGTGGTCAGCGGTTCTTAGCTCTTGCCAGGCTCAGGTTTCTACATTCTCTGGGCGTAATGGCGTGGTGTGCTCGTATCTTGGCGGCATATCAGCCATGTTTAGCGAGTTATTCCCCCTCCCCCCCCCCCTCCCCCTTTTTTCTCCCTTAGTTTAGTTATAATTACACCACATTAATTTATCTTTGTCTTTTTAATCAATTTAACTGTGTATATATATTAATTTTTATACTTTATAATTTTTTAAATCGTGGCATTACCTGTAAATTAGCTTGTGTTTTTACCTTTAGCTAAGTGTATTGTCCACGTTAAATAAAAGTCTATCTATCTATCTATTTTTATTATTGCCCGTTTAGTTTTTTTACACGCAGATAAGAACTTTATTATTGTTATTAACCGGGCGTGGGCCTAGGGCCCAGCCCGGTTAGTAAAATAGCTTCAGTTTTTTTTTGTCGTGATTCACCTTATACCCCCACTCCGCCAAAGCGCTAGGAGGAGGGTATAAATATATATTCGCCTTGTGAAAGATTTTCTCGGGGAAGAACGAAGCCCGGACTCGAGAGAGCAGCGGAAATCGAGCCTCTGTGAAAGTTGGATTGGTCCAAATAAATATTAATTTAGGACCGCGTAAACACATCGGAGCGACCTACAGATTTCGCAACGACGGTGAGTTTGACTCGTCAAAATATTAAATCATTGTACTCACTACTGGGTGGACACACTAGGAGCGCCATTAGATCAAATTTTTTATCAAGGCTACGTTACATTTCGCCAGGGTCATGAATATTGTCCTGTTTGTTTTGCGTGAAATACATTTCTTTTCCGTAAAGGAAAACAGAAACTTGCTCAGACTCGCAGATTTATGTAAACAGAAACTTGCTGAGACGTGCAGATTTATATTTGGACGATTACGTCATAGGGTCACGTCGAATCGTGACTTGAAGAGATTGTCTGTGAGTTGCGTACGTACATCACATACACTAGAAGCGCCATTAGATCAAATTTTTTATCAAGCTACGTTACATTTCGCCAGGGTCATGAATATTGTCCTGTTTGTTTTGTGTGAAATACATTTATTTTCCGTAAAGGAAAACAGAAACTTGCTCACACTCGCAGATTTATGTAAACAGAACCTTGCTGAGACGTGCAGATTTATATTTGGACGATTACGTCATAGGGTCACGTCGAATCGTGACTTGAAGAGATTGTCTGTGAGTTGCGTACGTACATCACATACACTGGAAGCGCCGTTAGATCAATTTTTTTTATCAAGCTACGTTACATTTCACCAGGGTCATCCTTTGCCTAAATGATATTTTATGAATATTGTCCTGTTAAATAATTGCCATTTTGTGTAAAATACATATCTTTTCCGTATATTTTCTTAGAAAAAACAGAAACTTGCTGAGAAATGCAGATTTATAAATAAGGACGATTACGTCATGGGGTCACATAAGACACGTCTAACCGTGACTTGAAGAGATTTCGCAACGTCTGTCAGTGATAAACCAGGGTCGCCGTTAGGTCAAATTTCATATCAAGCTATTACTTTTGATTTGAACATGAATACTCTGCTGTTTATTTAGTGTGAAATACATTACTTTTTCGTGTTAGTGCAGCATTTCACTTCCTTGTACGCAGAAGATTATAAATAACAACCATTACGTCACAATATCACATTTTGACTCACGCAATTTGTCGAACTGTGACTAGAATAGCTGCTAATGATGGTGCAACGCGGAACGTCTGCGATTGATGGTTCAACAACGATTCGTACCTATGTTGTCGTGTTTTTTCCTCTTATTCAACTCTGGCTTTACATTGAGGAATGATCTACAAAGACTGCTCAGAGGCAAGACAATTGACAGTAAGCACTGTACGCAAACATCAGACTTCAGCGTGACTGCCGTGACTAATCTGATAGATTTCAAGATTTCAGATAATCTGATAGATTTCTTGATAAAAAAGCCCGGTTATATTTTCTTCGAAAATTTTTGTTATTATTATTCTCCACTGATCTAGTCAGTGTGACGGGTGCTTGGGCATGGGTGCTTGCGTTGGGGGCTCATGGCTGGTTGGCGGGGATTGCCAGCCATGTGAGCTGTATTCCATCTGGGGGGCTGGCTGACCACAGTGGAGGCCCCCCGGATATCCCAGGCACCCATCCTCTATATACACGAGGCAGGTGGTTAACTATAGTTTATTTTCGAAGATATCGGACTTAGAAGTTGACTAAATCAAACAAAAGAACACATTAGAAGTGATCTTATATTAAAACAGAGGTTTGATTTAATTTGTTGGTTTGTATTTTTGTGACTGTCACGCAGGTGCCAACGCTGGATTTCTTGAACGAGAAGCTTGGTCAGTACATGGCCATGTACAACGATACTGTCCGAGGAGCACACTTGGATCTGGTGTTTTTCAAAGACGCCATGACTCACCTAGTAAAGGTAAAGTGCTTTTTATCTCTTTATTCCAAGGCAAAAATTGTAACGTTCTTTCCAGAAAAGTATTGAAAACAGGCAACAATTGAAGAACCGAGTGCAAAACGGTCCTAGTTCAAACATATGGGATATAGGACAACCCATTCAGTAGAACGCACCTTATTTCATTACGCTACATTACATTGTATTTTACATTGTATTTTACATTGTGTTTTATAACACGTTTTGAGAAAAAGGCGTGCATAGTAGTAACTACATCGTAAAGGCAAAATTCACTGGAAATTGCTTTAGGCGATACTATGTCCCAATGTTAACCACTTGAATTGAAATCTGGCAAAAATAAATATTATTATTTAGGAGCGCTCACCAATTGCACTGAAAGTATTTTTTCAGTCAAGTTATTTCTTAGCTCAGTGCTGGTTGTAAGTAAATATCTGTGTCCGCGGAGGTTTGTGATACCTATTGCTCTTGAATGCAGAGCAGTGCCAGCTAATAGGAGTGAAATGCAAGAAAGCTCCTTCTTCTCTTGCAAAGTCAGTGGCCATCAAAAGCTAAAAGATTTGGGAAGCTTTTAATTAATGTATAAAATAAACGCTGATATATGAAAGTCCGATGTTTGGGAAAATCTGTCTCTTCAGGGTGTACAAAACTTTGGAGATGAAGATTTCCTTAAATGTCGGACTTTAAACTTTAAACCGTTTATTTTATAAATTCCGTATGAATAACCGTTCAAGACGCTGCGTAGTAGCTGTAGTTTATATCTAAGCTTTTAACCTATTGACTCCTGAGTTTAAAAAGAACGACAATTTATTCATGCCACACAGACCTTTTTCTGGCCCTTACTGATCTCGACAAATTGCAGCCACTGTCAAAAACTCTGTTTGTAACATGGAAGCTAACATTCCTTTCTACTTCAAGGCAAGTATTTCAGTATTTCATTTGGGGCATGTGCCTAAAGCGAAGTTTTTCAACGAGAAAACGTGATGACGTCACAAGTGGTACAAGGACCATGGTCCCCTCAAAACCGGTTTTGGCTGGTTCAAGAGTAAATGGGTTAATTTTAGAAGCCTCTGTCTAACCATAACCAAAATAATCAGTAACTTGGTAATGCCCGTTACAAGGTAATTCCAGAACATGCCCAAATGCGCTTTACATGATGTCATTAGTCAAAAATAAATACTGAAACTATATAACGTGAGTATGGTGACCTATTCTTTTATTCTATATTCGAAACATACCATTGAATGATCAACCAGGGAAATTTTTTATGTCAACTATATAATTTCAAGGGAACACCTTAACTCTCACTTATTAAGAGGCTGTGCACCTTAAAACCGACCAATGATTTTGGCTCGAAAAATAGTTTGGGCTGATTTTAATATTATAAGTACAGGTTACCAAACTATAAATAAAAATGTATTTCTTTTGTTTCAGTATCCTTTATTTATAAAAATATTGACTCGCGAAGTTTGGTCGGCCGGCGAGGTCAAAATGGAGCCTAAACAAGCCGTTTCGAAAAGTGCCTCGAAATTTATTCTCGCAACGTGAATTGGACTAAAACCACCATCAAAGTAAAGAAAAATGCTTATTGGTGGAATCTAGTAGGATAACGATCAAAATATTTAAAAGTAAAACGTCCAAATTATTATTTGACTATACCACACTAAATCTGCAATAGCGATAGGACCGATTTTCAGAAAATTATTTCTCAAAAGTGGCACCAGATCTAAAGTTCTAATACGCTTATATCAAACACGATAAAGATAAACTTTCATTTGACGGCAAAACATGTTGCGGCCCGTGCGAATTCTCTGTGTAAAAACTCGTTAAAGTTACTGTAATTACCGCCATTTCTTCAATATGCAAATTACTTACGGTTTATCGCAGGCATCTTAACTACCGGTTTCAGGCTTCTACAAAACACACCAACCATCCTGAATATAGGAAAGACTTATAAGAAAAGCACAGAAGACAAATGAATGCACAGAAAGCCGACATTTTTTTAAGTTTACCTGCCATTGAAGCCGGATTGAAGTCCTCAAGTTTCGCTCGCGTGACTCCGTGTTCGATACAGTAACGCCAACGGAATGTTTCAGATTAAAAACGACAAAGGAAGGCCTCGAATTAACGTTCCAAATGTTAGGAAACTGAAACTTCAACCTATTTGCACTCTACAGCAAGAAAATAACGAATCCAAGTTGAAATTCACCTCGATCGAATGGTCTGACACTTCAAATGACTGTTTATATACAGCTTCGTAACTTGACACCGATATACCAATGTCACGGGTCACCGCTGACCGGCAGGTCAAAACCTTTTAAAAAGTTCAGCAATAACTAAATTCACTTCTTTAGGAGGGGGGTATTACCTAATATTTTCCTACATGAAGCCCATTTTCCAACCCCCCCCCCCCCCCCCCTCCTGATAATTATTGCACAGTCCCTAAAGCAATGCGTGTCTTAGCCTGCAGTACTGGTGGTTTGGGTTTTTCTCGCCGAAAACATCTCACGCACTGTAAAAAACCCAAACCGCCTGTACTGCAGGCTATGCGTGTCTGCGCTCGCATGGCTTAGGAGGTACTGGGAGGCCTTCAAGGTCGTACCAGTATCCGAGACATGGAGGTTCATCTAGAAAGGCCAGTGGGCGGGACGTGATCAATGTGGTTGCTATGGCAAAGGAAGTATATCAGCTATTTGGGATACAGTGTACGTTTGTCCATTGGCTCGCGTAAGAAATGTTTGATAGTTTGTCCAAATTAAAAATCTGATGCGAGGGTCTGCACTCAATAAAGCCGATTTTATACAAAGAGCAAGCTTGAGATATTTTTATATCCAGATTTAAAATATAGATTGAAAGCCGCGCTCGCTATGAGCGGTTAAGAAACAATGTTTTATCGGAGTAATACTGTATAAAACATAGAAAAGCCGTCTTTTTCGTTATTATACGCCCGTTAAATCTATATTAGAAGCCAAAACCATGTATTATACTTTGTTATATGGCAAAAAGCAGTATTCTGATGAACTCCGTCTTTTATAAAACATTGAACAGAAGAAAACTGTTTTTCTGTTATAAAGTAGAAACATTTTCCCTTTCCGTACGTCCACGCGAGGGTCCGCGCTCAACAAAGCCTGTTATACAAAAAGCAAACTTGAGACATTTTTATATCCAGATTTATATCCAGATCACGATTTGAAAAAAAGCTAAAAAAAGCCGCTGAACTTTTTAAAAGGTTTTGACCTGCCGGTCAGCGGTGACCCGTGACATTGGTATATCGGTGTCAAGTTACTAAGCTGAAAATAAACAGTTGAAGTGTCAGACCATTCGATCGAGATGAATTTCAACTTGGATTCGTTATTTTCTTGCTGTAGCTGTGCAAATAGGTTGAAGTTTCAGTTTCCTAACATTTGGAACGTTAATTCGAGGCTTTTAATCTAAAACATTCCGTTGGCGTTACTGTATCGAACACGGAGTCACGCGAGCGAAACTTGAGGACTTCAATCTCTTCAATGGCAGGTAAACTTAAAAAATGTCGGCTTTCTGTGCATTCATTTGTCTTCTGTGCTTTTCTTATAAGCCTTTCCTATATTCAGGATGGTTGGTGTGTTTTGTAGAAGCCTGAAACCGGTAGTTAAGATGCCTGCGATAAACCGTAAGTAATTTGCATATTGAAGAAATGGCGGTAATTACAGTAACTTTAACGAATTATTACACAGTGAATTCGCACGGACCGCAAAATGTTTTGCCGTAAAATGAAAGTTTATCTTTATCGTGTTTGATAAAAGCGTATTAGAACTTTAGATCTGGTGCCACTTTTGAGAAATAATTTTCTGAAAATCGGTCCTAACGCTATTGCAGATTTAGTGTGGTATATTCAAATAATAATTTGGACGTTTTACTTTTAAATATTTTGATCGTTATCCTACTAGATTCCACCAATAAGCATTTTTCTTTACTTTGATGGTGGTTTTAGTCCAATTCACGTTGCGAGAATAAATTTCGAGGCGCTTTTCGAAACGGCTTGTTCAGGCTCGATTTGACCTCGCCGGCCGACCAAACTTCGCGAGTCAATATTTTTATAAATAAAGGATACTGAAACAAAAGAAATACATTTTTATTTATAGTTTGGTAACCTGTCCTTATAATATTAAAATCAGCCCAAACTATTTTTCGAGCCAAAATCATTGGTCGGTTTTAAGGTGCACAGCCTCTTAATGTCGACTGCTGGAGTGTTGAAGTTGTTTCTCATCAGATCTCTCGTATTATCCGTACACCTTGTGGCAATGCTCTTCTTGTTGGAGTGGGTGGCTCAGGCAAACAGTCTCTGACACGACTGGCTTCTTTTATCGCTGGATACAAGATCTTTCAGATCACACTCACAAGGTATGGCAGCTATCCCTGGTTGACTGATGTATATGAATGAAAGACAAAAGACAGTCGAACCTCTCGTAAGCGGACAGCCTTGGGAAAATAAAATTGTCCATTTGTGAGAGGTGTCCCCTTATGGGAGGTTAAAAATGTAGTGTAGGTTTAAAATGTAGTGTAGGTTAAAAATGTAGTGTATGTTTGTATGTGGTTGGGACCAGAACAAAGTGTCTACTAAGAAGAGGTGTCCGCTTATGGGAGTTGTCCGGTGTCCGTTAGCGGACGTATAGTGTGAATTGAAGAAATGATCAGCAAAGAAGCCTGAAAAATGAATTCACATTTAATGTGCTCCCAATGTACGCGGCTTCATAGCTCAGTTGGTAGAGCATTGTACCGGTAAGGTCATATTAAAGTCCTGAATTTTTCTCAGGCTTTTTACAACTTTGCACAAATTGCAAATAAACTGCTATGATCATTTCTTCACTTCACACTCCTTGGTTAATTAACTAATGCATGTAGTTTGTGTGCTGTTTTAAAATGAAGTCCCTCTTGTTCTTTTTGTAAGATGTTCTGTTAACTTGTTCCTGTTTTTATTACTAGGTCTTACAATGTAAGCAACTTGATGGATGACCTCAAGTGTCTGTACCGCGTGGCAGGATCTGAAGGGAATGGTATCACATTCATCTTCACTGATAACGAGATCAAAGATGAAAGTTTCCTGGAATACCTTAACAACGTGCTTTCATCAGGAGAGGTACGTAAGATGCATTTTGTTTCACTTTCCAGATTGCCACTAACTTTTGAACACAGATATTCTCATATTGTTGGCTACTGCCTAAATCTCTAGCAGACTTGACTTAAAGGGACACTGTCCCGGCGTATTTGCTCAAAACTGTTATAAATGCATGAAATGGTCCCTAAATCTATGAAATAAGAACTTAATAAACTCTAACTAAATGATAAAAAGCAATTTCTTCAAGAAATCCATACTGCAACAAAATGTTTGCAAAATTTCAAAGATTTCCGAGCCAAATTTGAAACTTTGAAAAACTGACATCCTGACGTTTTTTCAAAAATCCATATTGCAATCCATTTCCATCCTTGCTGTCGTTTGTCATCCTCACTTCCTAATGGGTTCCTGTCATTTGTCGAGTGCTATTCTACAGAATCAAACCATTATTGTCCAACTTCCTATGATCTAGATATGTTTCTGAGCTTCCCAAAATCATGCTAAAATCAGGACAGTGTCCCTTTAACTTAGTCCTCTTTGCCCCTAGTGAGGCATAGGGCTTCTGTTGTTCGATATCCGTTGGGCCTCAACCCATGTTCTCCCGATGTTATCCAGATCCTTTGTCACTGTACATCTCCACGACTGTTTTGGTCTTCCTCTTTTTCTTCTTCCCTGAGGCTTCCACTCTATGGCCATTCTGGTGGTGTTCTTCCTCTCCTTCCTCAGGGTATCACTATGGCCAATTCATTTCCACTTCTTTCGCTTTTAATTATCGTGGAACTCTCTCTAGCAGGTCTATCTAATAAAATAAATTCTTATATCTGTAATTTTATGTAATAGTCTACCTCTGTAATTGAACAATAGCCTGTATTCTTAATTAAGTAATAAGTAATAGCCTAAGTTATTTTGTTAGTCTAATGGTAATAGCCTATGATTGTAACTAAATAATAGTCATTGTTAATTAGTAATTAATTAATAGTTAATTGTAAATGGTTGTTAATAGTATAATAAAGCATTCCAATTTCTCAAAAAAAAAAATAGAAAAAAGGTTTATCTAAAAATAACTTAATTATCATTGAAACAAGGCATGTATGGGGTTTTCCTTCACCCACATTAACACTCTCGTAAGTATTACTGGCAGAGATGCATTGCCAAGTTGTCACTAAATAGTGTTCTACTGTGCTCGTGTTTGTATCGCTAGGTATCGAACTTGTTTGCCCGTGATGAACTGGACGAAATAACTCAAGGCCTTATTGCAGTCATGAAGAAAGAGATGCCTCGAGTCCCGCCAACCAACGACAATCTGTACAACTACTTTATCTCGCGCTCCAGAAAGAATCTGCACGTGGTTTTATGCTTCTCGCCTGTAAGTTGAATTAGCGGGAGAGCCGAATGCATGTGCTAATTAATCAGCATGATTGGTTGTAATTAAATGTGGAGAAGGCGAATCCGAATACATTTTTAAAATGATGTTTAAAATCAGTTTTCTATTGAGTGTTCGAAAGTAATCCGGAATTGTTTTGGTTTTGCTTCACTACGCTCTGTGATTGGTTTAAAAAAACTCCCGCCACCTACTCAACCAATCAGATGCAAAACAAAAACCATTCGCGACTTGGTCACACGCGTTTTCCCGCGCTTGGCGCCGGTTACGTGTATTTGCTTCGAGTTTTCATCGGTTCTTTATGTTGTTTACGTTTGCTGTGATTGGTTATTAGTCCTTGCTTTGGTTTTGGTTTTACGGTACACGTAATTAAAAACAACTCTAACCCACTTAGCTTAGCGTGACAGAGTATTGTTATAAAGGGGTTTCTCACGCAATAGCTTGTAGTTTAATTTAGCAGTACCTCAAATTCGTCCTTGATAGGTTGGTGAGAAATTTCGTAACCGTTCGTTGAAGTTCCCTGGACTGATCAGCGGCTGCACCATGGACTGGTTTACCCGCTGGCCAAAAGATGCGTTGATCGCAGTGGCAGACTACTTCTTGTCCAAGTTCGACATCACGTGCACAGCGGCCATCAAGAACAGTGTGGTGCGAACAATGGGTACCTTCCATGATGGTGTGGCTGAGGCCTGTGTTGAGTATTTTGAAAGGCAAGTGATTTAATTCAGCATTAAAATAACAGGACTTTACTACGGCTTTAAATGAACTGACAGGGTCTAAGAGAACTCGCTGTCCCTGGTCTTGATAGTAAGGCAAGAAGCCAACGGCAACTTAAGTTTTTTTGGCACTAGATGTCAACTTCACCTAACAAAAGCATGTACTTTCCAAGTTCCGCGCTGGAACAAGAGAAGTGGCTAGTTTACTCGGTGGTCTGTTCGGCCAAACCAGCCAACTAAGAACTGACGTGTACCACTTACAAACTGGACTAAAGCACCCTACTGATATAACCCTCTCCCACATCAGACACATTCTTTCCTAAAATAATTTTATTTATAAACGACCTAAGTTCGCTAACGATGTATATACACTTCCTTTACTTCCTTTACAAATGGACCTGGAGGCTAACTCGAAAACCTAACGGTAAACTAGCCTCCAGGCTCATCAACTTTTTATTTTCAGCTTATACTTTAATATCCGTTTTATTTTTTTCATTTCTATCTATTCTGTAATAATTTTCTACTTGTGTTTGTGTCAATCGTCACCTCTGTGAGGATTGGTAATTGTACAATGATGTCACTGCTGTTATATTAGCCTTGTACTCGTCACGCGTTATCAGTCATACGCTCATTGTAACCGCGGTCAAGCTACCCTAATTCCCTCCCACCCTTAAGGTGTTGGAGTCTTATTGTCAATCTAGTTCAGTATCACGCATTCAAGTTTGCGACAATAAACTCCTTGTCTCCAAACGTGTGGTCTGTGGTTAAATGTAAACAATTTTGTATTTTTGAGCGAAATTAAGATTGTTATTTTTATTATTTATTGTTAGCAAATATAATATATTATCATGAGAAGACTAATATGGCAGTTTTTGCTCTCGTTTATAAGTCCCAACAAAACACGGAAATTCTTCACAAGAGTAATAATACAGCTAACTTAATTATGCGCTGTAGTAGACTGGTAGACTCATACGCAAATACTGATCACTTTCCAGATTCCGGCGACAAACCCACGTGACTCCCAAATCGTACTTGTCATTTGTTGACGGTTACAAGACGATCTACGCGGAGAAGAGATCTCAGATTGGCGAGCTAGCGAACCGCATGAACACTGGACTGGATAAGCTGGTGGAAGCTAGTGCATCAGTAGCAGGGCTGGCCAAGGAACTTGTGGTCAAAGAGAAAGAGCTAGCTGTTGCCTCGATCAAGGCTGACAAGGTATGAACCACTACTACCAAGAGAGGATGATCTAAGAGAAGCATTCCCCCCATACATGGGTCTCTTAACCAATGAAAATTTCTATCAGTCCATAGCTGGGCTATTTTAAAGGAGCTACGTCACGGATTGCGCATCTTGAAAAAAATTGGTCATTTCGCCATTCGCAATCCATCTTAATCTTCTCCATCCTCAACCATCCTTGTTCCTGTATGGTTTCTTATTACCTCTTTGGTGTTTTCTACCTTAGTAAACAATTATTTGAGGCTTTCTTCAATTTGAAGGTGATTTTGCACTTCGTAAAAATGACTTAAAATATCGTGACATAGCTGCTTTAAGAGCACTACCTGATTGGTCAGTTCGAGTAACGTGATGTCGGAACCTCGATCAGAAGGAAATAAAAATAACTTTCACAGCATGGCGCAAAGCTATTAATATATTTCAAAATTATCATGGGCATGGGGAATCCTTCTCTTAGTTCATCCTCTCTTGCTGCTACTGAAAGTCCTGAGCCTGGTTCACGGTTCCAAAGCCGATTCATGCTTTTTTACTGACAAAAAGAGTGAGAAAAATGATACAGTCGAAGCTCCCGTACACCCTCGAGAAGCTGAAAAGTGTCCGCAGCTGGAGCTGGCCGCTTACGAAAATGTGTAAATACAGAGTTTGTATTTATTTATTTATTTACAACAATATTTATTCAGGAGCATCTAATTTAGCATGGCTAGTTTAAATAGACGCCCTGATTGACTATAACAATAATAATTTAACAAAATAACTATGAGAGTTCAGACCGGGTTTTGTCAAGGCGGCCGGCCGTAAGTAGAGATGTCGGCTTACGAGATTGTCCACTCAGAGAGCTTCGACTGTGATAATAAGTAAAACTGAATTCGAAATTGGATCTAATCCTGGATTAGGTTAATCTAGCTTTGAACAACCGGGCCCAGCCACGTAATAAATGCAACTTGTTTCGACGGAAACAAACAAACAAACAAACAAACAAACAAACAAACAAACAAACAAACAAACAAACAAACAAACAAGCAATTGTAATTTGTTCGCGCGATTTTTTCTGGTAAGATCCCTAAAAAAACAATTGTTTTGCGACGAACGAAAAGTTGAACTGCAACACTGTCGTACTGCTCCATCAATGGAAGCCTATTCCGTCATGGATCATTTTTTCTGCTCGGAATAAAGCCATAATCATGACAGTGTTAAAATGGTTACCCATGGTACTTCAGGAGTTAGCTGCTAACATCATTCATCCAAGAGATCTTGATTTTTCCACTGTTTCTCGGCTCCATAAGACTTGTTCCATGCAGAATGTATTCGCTGATATCGAATTAACCAATTGAATCAAATATACTAAAAACTGTTTTTAAACATATCAATAGTATAGATATCTGAACGAACTCTGATGAAGATAAAACTAACATTTGTCATATATGCACGGTGATTGGCAAAGTTTAGGAGAGGAATAAATTGTTCTGAACAAATGTTCTTTATGGAAAATTTTATTTTCTTTTACACTGAAATACACAAGAATAAAGTAAAACAATGGTACGCAAATAGCTATTTTATATTTAACATATTAATATTATATTTTTAAATGTATAAATCAGCGAAATAGGGAAAATCATGTAGAATAACATGGCAACGAACATCAACTTTTGAATTTCCACTGATGAAGGGCTAAGCCCGAAACGTTTGGACTTATCAATATTTTATGGCAGTGAACACTCGGATGCGAGAACATTGAACTTATTTTTACTTATATACATTATACTAAGTGAAGCAAATCTTACATTTCAGTTCAGTTATATCTGTATAGCTACCTGATACATTCATTGTGTTAAACTGTTTTCCGCAGTCATTACCTCAGCCTTTTGAATGTAGGATTATATTTACAGCCCCCCCCCCCCCCCCCCGAGGACTCTTAGATCATCAAGTCAAAATCTTCTTCACAAGCCTAGATTTAACCTTAAAGGCTATGGGGGGCGTCCATTTGCGGTGGCTGCTCCAACTGTGTGGAACATACCCCCTAAGTACATTAAAGAAGCTAGTTCCGTAAACAGTTTTAAAAACAAACTTAAAACTTGGCTTTTTAAACAGGCTTTTTTAAATTAATGATTGACTTTTCAATAATTTTTATTTTTTTACTTTGATACGTTTTTTAATATTGTACATAGTGGGTTAGTATTTTTAATTTTTTTAATTTTTTTAATTAATTAATTAATTTAGTTTTCTTGTATTGTAGGTTAGTTAGTTAGTTATAGTTAGTTAGTTGCTTAATTTCAATTATGTACAGCGCCATTGAACCTATGGGAAAGGGCGCTATAAAAATGTATTATTATTATTATATAACGCTGAGTGTTACGGCGCACTATAGCTAACTTTAATTTACACTAAAGTAAATTTCGCAGTTATTTTTAAATTCCTTCTTTCAGTTCTTTTAGTTTTGTTTTTAAGACAACATTCAAAGTTCACAAGTCATACCTTTAATAAAAATACTATTAAAGTATTTATATTAGTTCGTTTTATCGCTGTTAACTGCAGCCTTGTTTAGTTTTGACTTGGAAATATATTTCGCAGTATGTCCATGACAGTGTGTCGAATGTGTCTCATCTTCCAGCAGTAAACCAAAGGGTTTAAAGATGAATTAAGAAACAGCAGGGTCCATGTATACAGAGAAAAAACAACTGACGTCGTATTTGGGCCAGAGATTACAAAGGCAACAGAATTACAATAATTTGGTAAATAACAAACCAAAAACACGAGATATACGTAGAATGTACTGACGGCAGATTTTCTCTGCCTCGCAAAATTTGCCATTTCGCCATTCTGTGCTACTTGCTGTACTTGCAGGGCTTGAATTTGGTTTGTATGACGTCGTACAACTAAATAAATCTTGAAATAAATAATTGTTGTAGAAATGAAACACAGGCCTAAAATGATCATAAAAATAACCGCTGAAGCAATATTGCCTGGGGTCCACCACAAAATTAATGAAAGAAATGCACTGAACAGCCATATTAAGATCACCACAGCAACGATACGCTTGTGAGTCACAAGTTCCTGGTATCTGAGATGAAGATGAATTGCCAAGAATCTGTCTAAACTCATGGCCACAACACCAAAGAACGAAGCGTTGGCAAATATATTTAGGATGATTCTGTACGCGGTGTAAGATGCAATGTCTAAAGTGTTTTGCTGTAACAGCTTGACCAGTCTTGTGATGTAAAAAGGTTGAACCAGTAAAACCAACACCAAGATCAGAAACAGCAAGACTCAGGAGCAATGTTTTTAATGTTTTTGGCAATGACGACGTTTTTCTCATGGCCTGGATTGTTAAAATGTTCAACATGATGGCGGTGTAGGATGAGAAGGCGTTGAACACACAATTAGCGATGTAGGATGAATAGAGTGGTTCTTCCGCCTCTTTCATTTTAAATATAGTTTAGCTGCAGTGCAATTGTACCGTAGGTTGACTCCCGTCCTCCGCACGAGAATCAGATAGTTTGATCTTTAAAGGATATAAAGCTGATTTAAATGCTTTTTTACTAATTGCTGTCCAGGATTGATGAATGCGTGCAGCAAACTACCATCTGTTTCCTTGCAAAAATTAATATCAGTCCTAAAGGATGCATTATTTTCGCAAGTGCTTTACGCATTCTTGTTTCAATAATATAATGTTTCAATTTTCGTTTCTCGTATCACCATTGTCCGGTAAACAAAATAACCTAAAAGGCTGTACTTATAGCGAGAAAGATATTGAAATTCATACGTGCCATTTTCCGTAAAAAAAAAAAGAAGATTAGAAATAATATGATCAATGTAACAGTGCCTCCATTGATAACAGTTTTAAATTGTACAAACTGAAGGAGTTACCCTGTGAAAATAAAGGCTTACTTACTTACTATGTCGATTGCAATTTGCATAACAACGAAGGTCAGCTTGAGACTCTCAGGCCCACTTTATACGTCGCAATCTCGCTGGTACCTTACTTGATTCGACTAACATTGTAATTAAAAGATTAGAAATAATATGATCAATGTAACAGTGCCTCTATTGATAACAGTTTTAATTGTACAAACTGAAGGAGTTACCATGTGAAAATAAAGGATTACTTACTTACTATGTCGATTGCAATTTGCATAACAACGAAGGCCAGCTTGAGACTCTCAGGCCCACTTTATACGTCGCATTTAAGTCGCGTCGAATTTAATTTGATAAGGTGCAGAAATCTCGCTGATATTACTTGATTCGACCAACCTTTAATAAACTATGGCAATAACGAGTTCAAATTTACTATTTGTGTGTACATTGCGCTGATTTAACGTGATTTCGGCGAGGTTTCTGGGACTTGAATTACAATCGACACGACTGACACGACGTATAAATTGGGCCTCAGTTCGATTTCTCGGAATAGGTATGAGAAGTTTGCTTTCGCCTAGAAACTGGCTGAAATTGTAATTGAATCAGTTCGATTTTAGATAACTTTGGATTTTGATATACAGTTTTTCCAGAAAACCGTTTCGTTTGCAGTTGAATACACGCATTCTAATGAAAGCCAGATGGTCAACGTTCCACACATTAACATAATTTCCCCTCAGTTAATGCAAGCTTGATGTCTACTTTTCAACTCCTAAACTTGGTCATAATTAGAATAAAAGTTAGTAAATGGTTGACTCTGAAGATGACTTCCGCTCAGGTTGTCGTCAGTCACAAACAACAGTCCTTTTCAGGACTACGCTCACCCTGATGATCACACTAGACGAACTAGAATAAAGCTATTGCTGCAAGGTAAACCATTTGTTCTAAGGCAGTTATTGCTGCTAGGCAAACCATTTGTTCTAAAGCAGTACCTAAGTGTTTACTGCTTAATCTTCTACTCATCAATGTTTCTGTGACATAGGCGTCATGGACGTGTCCATCTGAAAATTTGCTGCTTTGAATAGAATTACACGAATGATGACCGAAAGTTGGACAAAAATGAGAACTAAGCTGGTACAGTGAGTTGGTAAAAATATGTTTGGCTTGTATGTTTTAAATTCCACTATGTTTGATTATACCTCAAAATAATTCAACTTTCTTCACTAATTTCCAAAAAGACAATCTTGTATATGTTATTTTTACCAGGACCACCCCCAAGGGGGCCAAGTCTTAATCCTGTTTTGTTTTTTTGTCTGGATGACTAATTGCCTCGGTCGAATCACTCGGCCAAACTGGTAGGATGAGAGCTGGGGCACAGTGTTGTTCGCGTAATGCAGCATTTTTAAGTGTTGTGTCCAAAGACTGTCAGTTTGGTATGTTAAATTTGCTGCAGTTATTTTGATTACACGTTCGACGGCGAACTTGGGTCTTACTTGAGTCGACCTTATGTGTAATTTTCCGAAAACGGTGCTCTTTTTCTAATAATAATTAATTTCTTGTCTACTTTTTAGTTGGAACGGAACAATATTTTAATATTTACCACGCCGTACAAGAAAAATTTAATTCAAAGAGAAGAGCATTGCCAAGTGAATTGTTTATTTTAGTTGAAACGGAAAGTAAATATTTGCTGACCACGTGAAAACATGCCAGGGCAAGCACGATTAAATTTAACAACCTACGTCATTCATGGGGGAATTACAACGGTTTTATCGGCTGTGAATCACGCAACCACAGACATTAACGTGACTCGCATGAGAGCTCAGTAACTGACAGCCGTGTTTTTAGCGCAAGAAAAGCGGTGTAATGCAAGACTCAGATGTAAGCTTTTTAAGCTTCTTGTTGTGATAGAGACGCCTGGGTTAATTTAATGCTGCCCAATGAAAATATACCTGTCTATCAAGTTTAGTGGGTTGGGACACTCCTACGACACTTCTACGTCTAAATGGGATTGCTTTTTCAATTACAACGCGCCGAAGATCAGGAAATATAGCAAATGTCAAAAAATAACAAAAGGGACGCGAGTCGATGTTATCATTATTAACAATTTTTATAATGCTTCTTGGCAGAATTTGTGTTTCTATCAAGAAAATCGTGACCTGTCTGCTTGTATTTGTCATCAAAGGTGAAGAGAAATTAATAATTGATCACTGTTGGTGTTTAAAGGGTTACCCATGGTACATCATGAGGCAGCTGCTAACATCATGGACCAAAGTCCTTTTTCCACTGTTTCTCCACAAAAGGCTTGCTCCATGTAGAATATATTCACTGATCAAATAACCTTTACTAATAAATATCAGAACATACCGTGATGAAGATAAAACTGGCATTTGACATACATGTACATATGTGATTAACAAAGTTTAGGTGTTGTGCATTATGAAGGATATATACAGTATGAGGAATACTGAATTGTGCTGATCAAATGTTCTTTCTTCACAACTTTAATAATTTATTTTATTTTATTTACAATACACTAGAAGAAAACAGGTAAAATAAAGGTACGCCGGTATCTATTCTTGCCTTCAAAATATTATTTTCATCTTTTTACATATTTACTTAAAAATACAAAAGTATGTTCGATAACATACTGAAACACAGATACATTCAGTTATCTCAGTTTATATCTGTATAGTTATCCGATATATTCACTATGTTAAAATATTTTCAGCAGTTACTTCATCTTGAATACAGGATTTACAAAGCTGAACTTATAATATAAATGGATGTTTTACGACGCTCCAACATTATGATGACAGCCCCATTCGTTATAACTTTATTTACATTGTAAATTTACAACATTCACAGATCACAACGGTTGAATTTTTTCTGATATAATAATCAGCGAAACTCACAATTATTAGCAATTTAGTGTCTCAAGTTCACAGCATAGCTGGAATGTTACCTTTCATAAACGTCCTGTTAAAGCATTATTAGCTCGCTTTATCGCTGTTAACTGCAGCCTTAGCTTGTTTAGTTTTGACTTGGAAGTATATTTCGCAGTATGTCCATGATAGCGTGTCGAATGTGTCTCATCTTCCAGCCGTAAACCAAAGGATTTAAAGATGAATTAAGAAAACGCCATGGTCCATGCATACAGATCAATACCATCTGACGTCGTAGTTGGGCCAGAGATCTCATCGGCAACTGAAGTGCAATAACTTGGTAAAAAACAAACCAAAAACACGAGATATATGTAGAATGTAGTGACAGCAGATTTTCTCTGCCTCGCAACATTTGCCATTTCGCCATTCTGTGCTACTTGTTGTACTTGCAGGGCTTGAATTTGGTTTGTATGACGTCGTACAACTAAATAAATCTTGAAATAAATAATTGTTGTAGAAATGAGACAAAGACCTGAAAGGATGATATCGATAATCGTGAAAGTAATATCTTCTTGGAACCAGCACAAAAGTAATGAAAAAAATACACTGAACAGCCATATTAAGATCACCACAGCAACAACACGCTTGTGAGTCACAAGTTCCTGGTATCTGAGATGAAGTTGAATGGCCAAGAATCTGTCTACACTTATGGCTACAACAACAAAGAACGAAGCGGTAACAAATATATTTGTGATTATGTCGTTCGCGGTGTGAAGCGTGGTATTGTCTATAGTGTTTTGCTGTAGCCACTTCACCAGCTCTGCGATGTAAAAAGGTTGAACCAGTAAACCAACACCAAGATCAGAAACAGCAAGACTCAGGAGCAATGTTTTAATGTTTTTGGCAACGACGACGTTTTTCTCATGGCGTGGATTGTCAAAATGTTCAACATGATGGTGGTGTAGGATGAGAAGACGTTGAACACACAATTAGCGATGTAGGATGCATAGAGAGTGCCTTCCACCTCTTTCATTATATAGCCGGAACTTTAGAAAAGAGCACCAAGTTTATAGTTACAGTGAAATTGTACCGTAGGTTGACTCCCGTTTCCGCGCGAGGTAGTTTGATCTTTAAAGGATGTAAAGCTGGTTTTAATGCTTTATTACTACTTCCTGTCTAAGATTGATGGATGTGTGTACCAATTACCAAACTACCATCTGCTTCCCTGCAAAACTTAATATCAGTCCTAAAACATGCATTATTTTCGCAATTCCTTTACGCATTCTTGTTTCAATAACATAACATTTCATTGTTCGTTTCTGGTATCATGCACCATTGTCCGGAAAGCGAAATAACCTAAAAGGCTGATGTCCTTATAGCGAGAAAAATATGGAAATTCATACCTGGCATTGTCCGTCAAAAAAATAAAATAAAATAAAAATAAATATGATGCTAAATGTTGATTTCAATTTACATAACAACGAAAGTCACCTTGAGTCTCTCAGTTCGATTCTCGAAATAGGTATGAGAAGTTTGCTTTCTCCTAGAAACGAACTGAAATTGTAAGTAAATTTCGATTTTAGATAACTTTGGATTTTGATATACAGTTTTTCAAAAAACCGTTTCGTTGGCAGTTTAATACGTACATTCTAATTAAAGTTTTAATTAAAGTTACGCAGATCGTGTACTACTCAACTCGTAAACTTTGTCATAATTAGAATAAACGTAGTATTACTAAATGGTTGACTTTGAAGATGACTTCCTCTCATGCAGGTTGTCGAAATGTTACTCACAAAACAACAGTCCTTTTCAGGACTACCCGCACCTGGATGATTACACTGAGTAGACGAACTAGAATAAAACTATTGCTGCAAGGCAAACCATTTGTTCCAAGCAGTACATGAGTTTTAATCTTCTACGCTTCATGTTTCTGTGACAGCCTAACGGAGGCGTCATGGACCTGTCCATCTGAATATTTGCTGCTTTGTTTAGAATTACACGAGTGAAGACAGAACGTTCAGGACTAAAATTGAGAATGAAATTAGTATTCAGTGAGTTGGTAACAGTCAGTTTTGGCTGCAAATTAAAATTTCTACACTTTGAAAATTTCACTATACGTCATAAGAATTTAATTTTCCTTCACTAATTTTCCAAAACGATAATCTTATGTTATTTTTATGATAGAGACGCCCGCGAGTTCATTTAATGCAGCAGTTTAAAACCTGCTGCCCAAATGCTGAAAATATACCTGTCTGTCAAAGTTTGGCGGATTGGGGAACTCCTTGTATTGAGAAGTGAAATTTCTACGTCTAATTGGTATTGCTTTTCTTTATTACAATTCGCCGAAGATCACTAGGAAATATAGCAAATGCCAAAAATTAACAAAAGGGACGCAAGTCGATGTTTTCATACGTAACAATTGTTGTAATGCTTCTTGGCAGAAGTTGATTTTCTATCAAGATGTTTTTCTTAGTTGATCAAATTCTTGACTCTCATTACCTGTCTGCTTGTATTTGTCATCAAAATGTAAAGAGAAGTTAATAATTGATCACTGGGTGTTTAAAGGGTTACCCAGGGTACACCAGGAGTAGGCTGCTAACATCATGCTCCAAATACCTTTTTCCACTGTTTCTCTACATAAGACTTGTTTCATGCAGAATATATTCGCTGATGAAATTAACTGTACCAATAAATATCTGAACATACCGTGATGAAGATAAAACTAACATTTGCCATACATGTATATATGTGATTAACAAAGTTTAGGTGTTGCCGCATTATGAAGGATATACAGTATGAGGAATACTGAATTGTGCTGATCAAATGTTCTTTCTTCACAACTTTATTTTATTTTATTTACAAATACACTGGAAGAAAACAGGTAAAAATAAAGGTACGCTGGTAAGCTATTCTTACCTTCAAAATATTAATATTATTTTTTTACATTATATAATAAAAAAACTACGAAAGCATGTTGGATAACATACTGAAACAAATCCTCCGGCTTCAATTTTTCTGGTGTTCACCATTCATAGAATCAGGAATACATTCAGATACAGTTATCTCAGTTTATATCTGTGTAGTTATCCGAATTTTTCGGTATGTTAAAATATTTTCAGCAGTTACTTCATCCCTTGAATACAGGATTACAAAGCTGAACGTATAATATAAATGGATGTTTTACGACACATCAACATTATGATGACAGCCCCATTCGTTATAACTTTACTTACATTGCGGTAAATATACTTACTTCTGTGTTACAAAGACAACGTTACGCATCATAATCAAGCGAAACTCGCAGTTATTAGAAATTTAGTGTCTCATATTCACAGCATAGATGACATGTTACCTTTCATAAATGTTCTATTAAAGTATTATTAGCAGCCTTGTTTATTTTGACTGGGAAATGTATTTCGCAGTATGTCCATGATAGCGTGTCGAATGTGTCTCATCTTCCAGCAGTAAATAACAGGATTTAAAGATGAATTAAGAAAACACCAGAGTCTGTGAGTAACGTAACAACCCAATTACAGTGGTACTTGGTCCAGAGATTTTAAGGGAAACAAAAATACAAAAAAATGGCAATAGCAAACTATAAACACGAGATATACGTAGAATGTAGTGACGGCAGATTTTCTCTGCCTCGCAACATTTACCATTTCCCCATTCTGTGCTACTTGTTGTACTTGCAGGGCTTGAATTTGGTTTGTATGACGTCGTACAGCGAAATAAATCTTGAAATAAATAACTGTTATAGAAATGAAACAAAGAACTGAAATGGTGATAGCGGTAACCGCGGAAGTAGTATCGTCTTGGGTCCACCACCAAATTATTGAAACAAATACACTGAACACCCATATTAAGATCACCACAGCAACAACACGCTTGTGAGTCACAAGTTCCTGGTATTTGAGATGAAGATGGATAGCCAATAATCTGTCCACACTTATGGCTACAACACCAAAGAACGAAGCGTAGGCAAATATATTTACGATGATGCTGTACGCGGTGTAAGAGGCAATGTCTAAAGTGTGTTGCTGTAGCCGCTTCACCATCAGTGCGATGTAAAAAGGTTGAACCAGTAAACCAACACCAAGATCAGAAACAGCAAGACTCAGGAGCAATGTTTTTAATGTTTTTTGGCAACGACGACGTTTTTCTCATCGCGTGGATTGTTAAAATGTTTAACATGATGGCGGTGTAGGATGAGAAGGCGTTGAACATACAATTAGCGATGTAGGATGCATAGAGAGTGCCTTCCACCTCTTTCATTTTAAATATATTTTAGTTGCAGTGCAATAGCCCTTTTCACGGTTAACTTGCGATATTTGCATAACAATACACTTGAACATAGAAGTGAGGGAATTTCGGGCACAAGCTGCAAAACATCGTGTTTTTCTTGAACTCCTTCAACTCTTTTAGTATAAAAACAGTTTTAAAATGTAGAAGAACTACAATTCTTTTAGTTTACGTTGTTTTTAGAAAAAAATGTAAAACGACTTTTCTCTATTAATAAAGAGTAGACTCGCATAAGCAACAGGGACATCGGATTACGATCTTTACGGCAAACTTTAACTAAAATAGTTGCATATTTAGTTCTTCTCCGTTTTAAAACTATTTTTAAGCTAACATAGTTTAAGGAGCTCAAGAAAATCACGATGTTTTACAGCTTGTGCCCGAAATTGCCTCGCTTCTATGTTTAGCTGTATTGTTATGCAAATATTTCAGGTTAACCGTGAAAAGGGCTATTGTACCGTAGGTGGACTCCCGTCTCCGCACGAGAATCAGATAGTTTGATCTTTAAAGGATATAAAGCTGATTTAAATGCTTTATTACTAATTGCTGCGTCTATGATTGATGAATGCGTGTAGCAAACTATCATCTGTTTTCCTGCAAAAATTAATATCAGCCCTAAATCATGCATTTTTAGAATGAAAATCAGCGATATTAAAGTGACGTTTCGATGACCCCATGTCATCATTTTCAAGTTCAAAATACATAAATTATAGAATTGATTATATATAGGAACAATTGTGTGAAAATGCATTCTTTTCATTACACATTCTCGTTTCAATGATATAATATTTCTATCTTCGTTTCTCGTATCACCATTGTCCTGAAAAATATAGCGAGAAAAGAATTGAAATTCATACGTGCCATTTTCCGTAAAAAAAAGATTATAGATAATATGATCAATCAATGTCAGGGCCTCTATTTATAACAGTTTTAATTGTAAAAACTGAAGGAGTTACCCTGTGAAAATAAAGGCTTACTTACTTACTATGTCGATTGCAATTTGCATAACAACGAAAGCCAGCTTGAGACTCTCAGGCCCACTTTAAGCCCATTCCACACGAGCAAGTTTTCCTTGACAAGGAACATTGACAATTTTTATTTGCTCGTGTGGACGATAAACAATTTTTCTTTGACAATTTTTCTTTGTAACAACAATAATATTGTACAGCGGATTATCATCTTTAATAGGACCCAGGTCGCGAGCAACACGATTAGGCCTCTGGGCACCAGGGATTCCTTGTCAAGTTTTCCTTGTTGCATCGTCCACACGAACAAGTTTCGCAATTTGGCAATTTTTCCTTGACAAGTGTCCTTGTTCAAAAACTAGCACGCCAGTTTTTGAAAAGGACACTTGTCAAGGAAAAAATTACCAAATTTCTCTTTCCACACGAGCAAGGAAAACTTGTCAAGTGAAAGCTTGTCAAGGAAAACTTGCTCGCGTGGAAGGGGCTTAATTATACGTCGCATTTAAATAAGTCGCGTCGAATATAATTTAAGCAGCAGAATCTCGCTGGTATTACTTGATTTCACTAACATTGTAATAATATAAACCATGGCAAAAACGAGGTCAAGTTTGCTATTTGTGTGTACATTGCGCTGATTTAACCTGACTTCAGCGAGTTTTCTGGGACTTGAATTACAATCGACACGACTGACACGACGTATAAATTGGCCTCAGTTCGATTTCTCGGGATAGGTATGAGAAGTTTGCTTTCGCCTAGAAACAGGCTAAAATTGTAATTGAATCAGTTTGATTTTAGATAAGTTTGGATTTGGATATACAGTTTTCCAGAAAACCGTTTCGTTGACAGTTAAGGTGGCTGCATAGAGTATGAGCGCGCGCGCGCTGGCTACGCAAGCTTTTGCCAATAAGCGCGCGCGAGCTGACGCGAGCTTACGCAAAAAATGTGAACAAGTGAACTGCATGGCTCGAATTTTTGAAGCTATGTCAAGCATTTCAAAGTAAACATTCATTTATAACTCATGTTTAAGCCCGGATATTGCTGTTTGAACTTCCAAAGATGACGAATTTGTAAATTTCGTCCAAGGAATTGCATAAAACGCCCGGTAAACACGATCGAAAGTTCACGCATGCTCAAATAGCGATCTTGACGAGTTCCTATTTTATGACGTATTTGTAGGGCAAAATGAGAAACTTTCGTCTTTGTTTTCTCGAGTTTCCTTCGGTGAAAGTTCGTGCCCGTTTTTTAGGAAAATTTATAAGACCAGTTTTTACGCAAAGGCAAAAAACACAATTTTGTAAAAAGCGAAGGAGCTGCCTTGACAACCCCAATTTTTTTCCTCATTAAAATTCTTATCTGGGCAGACTTTATATATTGTGAAAATTGTAGAAACTTTCACCGAAGGAAATTGAAGAAATTTACAATTAAAGTTTTGTAAGCATTGACAAACTCCTTTGTTTGGACAGTTTTAATTCAAAACCTAAAGTCAATATGTTATCAGGGATGGTTGTCGAACATTATTTCATCATTACTTATTACATTCTGAGAGGTTTGGGTGAACTGGTAGTAAAAAAGAACGTGAAAACCAGCTTTCAAAATATAACTCACGCGCGCGCCACACCAGATATGAAAACCCTATGGAGCCACCTTAAAACATGCATTCTAATGAAAGCCAGATGGTCAAAGTTCCACTGATTAATTTAATTTCGCCTTTGTTAATGCAAGCATGTCTACTACCCAACTCCTACTTGGTCATAATTAGAATAAAACTTTGTAAATGGTTGACTCTGAAGATGACTTCCGCTCAGGTTGTCGTCAGTCACAAAAAAAACAGTCCTTTTCAGGACTACGCTCAACCTGATGATCACACTAGACGAACTAGAATAAAGCTATTGCTGCAAGGCAAACCATTCGTTCTAAGCAGTACCTGAGTGTTTACTGCTTAATCTTCTACTCATCAATGTTTCTGTGACATAGGCGTCATGGACGTGTCCATCTGAAAATTTGCTGCTTTGAGTAGAATTACACGAATGAAGACCGAAAGTTGGACTAAAACTGAGAAATACGTTGGTACAGTGAGTTGGTAAAAATATGTTTGGCTTGTATGTTTAAATTTCCACTGTGTTTGACTATGCGTCAAAATAATTCAACTTTCCTTCACTAATACTAATTTTCCAAAAAGACAATGTTGTATATGTTATTTTTACCTGGACCACCCCCCAAGGGGGCATAGGTCTTAAACTTGGTTTTTTTTTTTTGTCTGGATGACTAATTGCCTCGGTCGAATCACTCGGCTAAACTGGTAGGATGAGAGCTGGCGCACAGTGCTGTTCGCGTAATGCAGCATTTTCAAGTGTTGTGTCCGAAGACTGTCAGCTTGGTATGTTACATTTGCTGCAGCTATTTTGATTACACGTTTGACTGCGAACTTGGGTCTTACTTGGGTCGACCTTATGTGTAATTTTCCGAAAACGGTGCTCTTTTTCTAAAGAAGAGCATTGCCAAGTGAATTGTTTATTTTTAGTTGAAACGGAAAGTAAATATTTGCTGACCACGTGAAACATGCAGGGGCACTGAAGCACGATTAAATTTAACAACCTACGTCATTCATTGGGGAATTACAACGGTTTTATCGGCTGTGAATCACGCAACCACAGATATTAACGTGACTCGCATGAGAGCTCAGTAACTGACAGCCGTGTTTTTAGCGCAAGAAAAGCGGTGGAATTGAAGACCCAGGTGTAAGCTTTTTAAGCTTCTTGTTATGATAGAGACTCCCGGGTTAATTTAATGCAGCAGTATAAAACCGCTCCCAATAAAAATATACCTGTCTATCAAGTTTGGTAGGTTGTGGCACTTGGTGTATTGAGAAGTGAAATTTCTATTAAAATGGGATTGCTTTTTTCAATTAAAATTCTCCGAGGATCAGCAAATATAGCAAATGCCAAAAATAACAAAAGGGACGCAAGTCGATGTTTTCATACTTATTTGATTTTCTATCAAGATGTTTTCCCTTAGTTGATCAAGTTCTTGACTCTCATTACCTGTCTGCTTGTATTTGTCATCAAAATGTAAAGAGAAGTTAGTATTGATCACTGGGTGTTTATAGGGTTACCCAGGGTACTTCAGGAGTAAGCTGCTAACACATCATGCACAAAAGACCTTTCTCCACTGTTTCTCTACATGAGACTTGTTCCGTGCAGAATGTATTCACTGATGGAATTAACTGTACTAATAAATATCTGAACATACCGTGATGAAGATAAAACTAACATTTGCCATACATGTACATGTGATTAGCAAAGTTTAGGGGTTGCCGCATTACGAAGGATTGAATTGTGCTGATCAAATGTTCTTTCTTCACAACTTTATTTTATTTTATTTTATTTTATTTTATTTTATTTACAAATACACTGGAAGAAAACAGGTAAAATAAAGGTACGCTGGTAGCTATTCTTACCTTCAAAAGATTAATGATTATCTTTTTACATATATAAATAAAAATACGAAAGCATGTTGGATAACATACTGAAACTTCGATATTTCTCGTGTTCACCATTCATAGAATCAGGAATACACACAGATACAGTTATCTCAGTTTATATCTGTATAGTTATCCGATATATTCACTATGTTAAAATGTTTTCCACAGTTCATCTTGAATACAGGATTACAAAGCTGAACTTATATTTAAAATGGCTATGTCACGACGCACCAACATTATGATGACAGCCCCATTCGTTATAACTTTATTTACATTGTAAATTTACATGGTTCCGTTTTAGACTCGGACAAAATTCAAAGATCAGAACGGGATAAATTTTTCCGTTATTAAACCATCATATTCAAGCGAAACTTGCAATTATTAGAAATTTTGTGTCTCAAGTTCGCAGCACAGATGAAATGTTATCTTTCATAAACGTTCTATTAAAGCATTATTAGCTCGCTTTATCGCTGTTAACTGCAGCCTTGTTTAGTTTTGACTTGGAAATATATTTCGCAGTATGTCCATGATAGCGTGTCGAATGTGTCTCATCTTCCAGCAGTAAACCAAAGGGTTTAAAGATGAATTAAGAAGCGCCAGGGTCTGTGCATAACGTAACAAACCAAATAAAGCGGTACTTGGTCCAGAGATTACAATGGCAACTGAAGTGCAAACTACTGGTAAATAACAAGCCCAAAACACGAGATATACGTAGAATGTACTGACGGCAAATTTTCTCTGCCTCGCAACATTTGCCATTTCGCCATTCTGTGCTACTTGTTGTACTTGCAGGGCTTGAATTTGGTTTGTATGACGTCGTACAGCTAAATAAATCTTGAAATAAATAATTGTTGTAGAAATGAAACAAAGACCGAAAATGACCATAACGATAACCGCATGAGCAATATTGCCTGGTTCGAGCCTCAACGAAATTAATGAAAGAAATGCACTGAACACCCATATTGATATCACCACAGCAACAACACGCTTGTGAGTCACAAGTTCCTGGTATCTGAGATGAAGATGAATTGCCAAGAATCTGTCTACACTTATGGCCACAACACCAAAGAACGAAGCGTAGGTAAAAGTATTTCCGATGATGCCGTACGCGGTGTAAGAGGCAATGTCTAAAGTGTTTTGCTGTAACAGCTTCACCATCAGTGCGATGTAGAAAGGTTGAACCAGTAAACCAACACCAAGATCAGAAACAGCAAGACTCAGGAGCAATATTTTTAATGTTTTTGGCAACGACGACGTTTTTCTCATCACGTGGATTGTTAAAATGTTCAACATGATGGCGGTGTAGGATGAGAAGGCGTTGAACACACAATTAGCGATGTAGGATGAATAGAGAGGGTTCTCCGCTTCTTTCATTATATAGCCGGGACTTCAGAAAAGAGCACCAAGTTTATAGTTACAGTGAAATTGTACCGTAGGTTGACTCCCGTTTCCGCGCGAGGTAGTTTGATCTTTAAAGGATATAAAGCTGGTTTTAATGCTTTATTGCTAATTCCTGTCTAAGATTGATGGATGTGTGTACCAATTGCCATACTACCATCTGTTTCCCTGCAAAACTTAATATCAGTCCTAAAACATGCATTATTTTCGCGAGTCCTTTACACATTCTTGTTTCAATAACATAACATTTCAGTGTTCGTTTCTGGTATCATGCACCATTGTCCGGAAAACGAAATAACCTAAAAGGCTGTCCTTATAGCGAGAAAAATATTGAAATTCATACCTGTCATTTAACGTCAAAAAAATAAAAATAAAATAAAAATAAATATGATGCTAAATGTTGATTACAATTTGCATAACAACGAAAGTCAGCTCGAGTCTCTCAGTTCGATTTTCGGAATAGGTATGAGAAGTTTGTTTTTGCGGCTAGAAACGGACTGAAATTGTAAGTAAATTTCGATTTTAGATAACTTTGGATTTTGATATACAGTTTTCCAGAAAACCGTTTCGTTAGTTTAATACATGCATTCTAATTAAAGTTTTAATCAAAGTTCCGCAGATGTCTACTACTCAACTCTTAAACTTTGTCATAATTAGAATAAAACTTAGTAAATGGTTGACTTCCGCTCATGCAGGTTGTCGAAACGTTAGTCACAAACAACAGTCCTTTAAAGGACTACCCGCACCTGGATGATTACACTGAGTAGACGAACTAGAATAAAACTATTGCTACAAGGCAAACCATTAATGTTCCAATATGTTGATTATCAACTCCGAGTTGATAATCAACACAGTGTTTAACTTGCCCGCCGACGCAGCACCACAGTTTCATTAGAAATCACTTTGTCCATTAATCTAATCACTTTGTCCATTAATGTTCCAAGCAACACATGAGTATTTACTTCTTTAATCTTCTCACATCATGTTTCTGTGACAGCCTAACAAAGGCGTCATGGACCTGTCCATCTGAAAATTTCCTGCTTTAAACATAATTACACGAATGAAGACACAATGTTGAACTATAAATGACAAATAAAGTTGGTATTATATCAGTGAGTTGGTAAAAATATGTTTGGCCTGTATGCTTAAATTTCCACTGTGTTTGACTATAAGTCAAAAGCATTAATTTTCCTTCACTAATTTTCTATAGAAAGACAATCTTATGTTATTTATTCATTTATTTTTCCAGAACAACCGGGCTAAACCTTCGCCTTTTATAATTTTAATATAAAATATAAAAATACACCATAAAATGATAGAAACGCCCGAGTTAATTTAATACAGCGGTTTAAAACCTGCTGCCCAATGAAAATATACCTGTCTGGTAAGTTTGGTGGGTTGGGGCACTTTGTGTATTGAGAAGTGAAATTTCTACGTCTAAATGGTATTGCGTTCTTCAATAACAATTCGCCGAAGTTCACTAGGAAATAGGAAATACAAAATAACAAAAGGGACCCAAGTCGATGTTTTCATACTTAACAATTTAAGATTGATGAATGCGTGTACCAATTAAACTACCATCTGTTTCCCTGCAAAAATTAATATCAGTCCTAAAGGATGTATTCTTTTCGCAAGTCCTTTATGATTTCTTGTTTCAATAATATAATATTTCAATTTTCGTTTCTGGTATCACCGTTGTCCGGAAAACGAAATAACCTATAGCTGTACTTAAAACGAGAAAAATATTGAAATTCATCAGTTTGTCATATTTTCCGTCAAATAAAAAATGATCATTAGAAATAAGGTGTTGAATCTTGATTCCAATTTGCATAACAACGAAAGTCAGCTTGAGACCCTTTGTGCGATTTTCGGAATAGGTATGAGAAGTTTGCTTTCGCCTGGAAACAGACTGAAATTGTAACTCAGAGTTTAGATTTTAGATAACTTTGGATTTTGATATACAGTTTTTCTGGAAACCGTTTCGTTGGCAGTTTAATACATGCATTCTAATCAAACTGTTCTAATCAAAGTTCGGCAGATGGCTACTACTCAACTCCTAAGCTTTGTCATAATTAGAAACTAAGTAAATGGTTGACTTTCGCTCATGCAGGTTGTCGAAACGTTAGTCACAAACAACAGTCCTTTTCAGGACTACCCGCACCTGGATGATTGCACTGAGTAGACGAACTAGAATCAAACTATTGCTACAAGGCAAACCATTAATGTTGCAAGCGGCACATGAACGTTTACTGCTTTAATCTTCTACGCATCATGTTTTCTGTGACAGCTTAGCAGAGGCGTAATGGACCTGTCCATCTGAATATTTGCTGCTTTGAATATAATTACACGAATGAAGACACAATGTTGAACTATAAATGACAAATAAAGTTGGTATAGTGAGTTGGTAAAAATATGTTTGGCCTGTATGCTTAAATTTCCACTGTGTTTGTCTACATGCCAAAAGTATTTAATTTTCCTTCTCTAATTTTCTAGAAAGACAATCTTATGTTATTTATTCATTTATTTTTCCAGAACAACCGGGCTAAACCTTCGCCTTTTATAATTTTAATATAAAATATAAAAATACACCATAAAATGATAGAAACGCCCGAGTTAATTTAATACAGCGGTTTAAAACCTGCTGCCCAATGAAAATATACCTGTCTGTCAAGTTTGGTGGGTTGGGGCACTTTGTGTATTGAGAAGTGAAATTTCTACGTCTAAATGGTATTGCTTTCTTCCATAACAATTCGTCGAAGTTCACTAGGAAATAGCAAATAAAAAATAACAAAAGGGACCCAAGTCGATGTTTTCATACTTAACAATTTAAGATTGATGAATGCGTGTACCAATTAAACTACCATCTGTTTCCCTGCAAAAATTAATATCTGTCCTAAAGGATGCATTCTTTTCGCAAGTCCTTTATGATTTCTTGTTTCAATAATATAATATTTCAATTTTCGTTTCTGGTATCACCGTTGTCCGGAAAACGAAATAACCTATAGCTGTACTTAAAACGAGAAAAATATTGAAATTCATATTTGTCATATTCCGTCAAATAAAAAATGAACATTAGAAATAAGGTGTTGAATGTCGATTCCAATTTACATAACAACGAAAGTCAGCTTGAGACTCTTTGTGCGATTTTCGGAATAGGTATGAGAAGTTTGCTTTCGCCTGGAAACAGACTGAAATTGTAACTCAGAGTTTAGATTTTAGATAACTTTGGATTTTGATATACAGTTTTCCTGAAAACCGTTTTGTTGGCAGTTTAATACATGCGTTCTAATCAAACTGTTCTAATCAAAGTTCGGCAGATGTCTACTACTCAACTCCTAAACTTTGTCATAATTAGAAACTAAGTAAATGGTTGACTTCCGCTCATGCAGGTTGTCGAAACTTCAGTCACAAACAACAGTCCTTTTCAGGACTAACCCGCACCTGGATGATTACACTGAGTAGACGAACTAGAATAAAACTATTGCTGCAAGACAAACCATTAATGTTCCAAGCGGCACATTAACGTTTACTGCTTTAATCTTTTACGCATCATGTTTTCTGTGACAGCTTAGCAGAGGCGTCATGGACCTGTCCATCTGAAAATTTGCTGCTTTGAATAGAATTACACGAATGAAGACAGGAAGTTGGACTAAAAATGAGAAATAAATTGGTATTCAGTGAGTTGGTAACAATCAGTCTTGGCTTGTATGTTTAAATTTCCACTGTGTTTATCTATATGCCAAAAGTATTTAATTTTCCTTCACTAATTTTCCAAAAAAACAATCGTATGTTATTTTTATGATAGAGACGCCCGAGTTTATTTAATGCAGCAGTTTAAAACCTGCTGCCCAATGAAAATATACCTGTCTGTCAAGTTTGGTGGGTTGGGGCACTTTGTGAATTGAGAAGGGAAATTTCTACGTCTAAATGGTATTGCTTTCTTCAATAACAATTCGCCGAAGTTCACTAGGAAATAGCAAATAAAAAATAACAAAAGGGACCCAAGTCGATGTTTTCATACTTAACAATTTAAGATTGATGAATGCGTGTACCAATTAAGCTACCATCTGTTTCCCTGCAAAAATTAATATCAGTCCTAAAGGATGTATTCTTTTCGCAAGTCCTTTATTCTTTCTTGTTTCAATAATATAATATTTCAATTTTCGTTTCTGGTATCACCGTTGTACGGAAAACGAAATAATCTATAGCTGTACTTAAAACGAGAAAAATATTGAAATTCATATTTGTCATATTCCGTCAAATAAAAATGAACATTAGAAATAAGGTGCTGAATCTTGATTCCAATTTACATAACAACGAAAGTCAGCTTGAGACTCTTTGTGCGATTTTCGGAATAGGTATGAGAAGTTTGCTTTCGCCTGGAAACAGACTGAAATTGTAACTCAGAGTTTAGATTTTAGATAACTTTGGATTTTGATATATAGTTTTCCTGAAAACCGTTTTGTTGGCAGTTTAATACATGCGTTCTAATCAAACTGTTCTAATCAAAGTTCGGCAGATGTCTACTACTCAACTCCTAAACTTTGTCATAATTAGAAACTAAGTAAATGGTTGACTTCCGGTCATGCAGGTTGTCGAAACTTCAGTCACAAACAACAGTCCTTTTCAGGACTACCCGCACCTGGATGATTACACCAAGTAGACGAACTAGAATAAAACTATTGCTGCAAGGCAAACCATTAATGTTCCAAGCAATACATGAGTGTTTACTGCTTTAATCTTCTCACATCATGTTTCTGTGACAGCTTAGCAGAGGCGTCATGGACCTGTCCATCTGAAAATTTGCTGTTTTGAATATAATAACACGAATGAAGACAGGAAGTTGGACTAAAAATGAGAAATAAATTGGTATTCAGTGAGTTGGTAACAATCAGTCTTGGCTTGTATGTTTAAATTTCCACTGTGTTTATCTATATTCCAAAAGTATTTAATTTTCCTTCACTAATTTAAAAAAAGAAAAACAATCTTATCTTATTTTTATGATAGAGACGCCCGAGTTAATTTAATGCAGCAGCTTAAAACCTGCTGCCCAATGAAAATATACCTGTCTGTCAAGTTTGGCGGGTTATGGCACTTCGTTTATTGAAAAGTGAAATCTCTACGTCTAAATGGCATTGCTTTTTTCAATTACAATTCGCCGAAGATCGGGAAATATAGCAAATGCCAAAAAATAACAAAACGGGCGCGAGTCGATGTTTTCATACTTAACAATTTTTATAATCCTTCTTGGAAGAATTTGTTTTCTCTCAATATGTTTTTCCTTATTTGATCAAGTTCTTGACTCTCATTACCTGCCTAAAGGTGACATTTCTACTAGTTGCAGAAATAATTAATATGCATCAAATAGGTCGTTCCAACTGGCAAACACTTCTTCCAAAATTGCGCGCGCTTTTCATCTTTCACTATTTTGCAACTTTTTGTATGACACAAATTGAGCGAAAATCCAACGTTTAGCTCGCGAGCCTGCACACAGCAATTTTATAGCATGGCCAGCAAAGTCGCTCGATAAAATTCGGTAACGCGAGTGGGCATAATAATCTTGTTGAGCACGCTGATGGCGCGAGCAAACTTGACCTGTCGCTTCGTCAGATAAGTTTTTTTCTTGCACGACCGGCCTAGCGCAATGAAAAAACATTTTTCGGCCAATAAATTGAAAAAACATTTAATCAATTTAAGCACACCAGTTGATGAAGAAGATAATTTACCTACTTTTTAGCATCCGAAACAAACAAGAAGAGCAATGCGACAGCAGAACAACTGTGATTCCCTCACGCGGATAATCTGTTCCGTTTGGATAGCACTTAAGATAAACGATAAACGTACGCTAAAGCCCCTTCCACACGAGCAAGTTTTCCTTGACAAGTTTTCACTTGACAATTTTTCCTTGCTCGTGTGGAAAGGGAACAAGGACAATTGTCAAGGAAACAATTGCCAGATTTCCCTTTCCACACGAGCAAGGAAAACTTGTCAAGTGAAAACTTGTCAAGGAAACCTTGCTCGTGTGGAAGGGGCTTAAAGCATGAACCAATTGTTAAGTAACAGCTGCAAGTTGCAACAATTTTTTGCGAGTCACGTTCCACAAAAACTTATATGCGTTAGCGTTACAAGCGCTTTATTATTTCAATTTATTTTCCGTATTAGCTACTCTCCCCACAACAAGCTTAGAATCTTCAGGGTGTGTTCTGTAGTGTCGGACCGAACGAATAACTTTATTTACCCTCTGGTTGATGAGACTGGTTAGGCCTCTAACAATATAATCATGTTATGTTGTTTAGGTGCTAGCGGAGGTGACAGTTAGTGCACAGGCTGCAGAGAAAGTTAAGGCTTCTGTGCAGAAAGTGAAAGACAAAGCCCAGGCAATCGTGGATGAAATCGAGGTGAGTTACTCATTTATTTATGGCGAATCATTGTTCTGTGTTAGTAAGATGGTATAACATGGAAAAAAATTTACGTGAGGCACGGTAGAGGAGCGTGGAGCAGCCTCGTTGAAGCCTTATGTGTCATGCCACAGCAGGGCAAGTCAGTTGTTCATCCGTCATTGCCAGTACTGTTTGATGCACACACGAGTGAGTTTGAGGAGAACTCGGAAGTACTTTCAAGTTCTCCTCAAACTCACTCATGTGTTTGCATCTGGCTATGGAAGCATAAAGTCGCCGATTGCTCGAGAGTTCAAACTCTCGCTTTCGTTTAACCCTCATGCGTTCTCTTCGACTCTCGTGCGCTAGTCAACTCTATATGTACATGTACTAGTACTCTTAGCTCGTTTGACTGCGAGCGAATGATAGCGATGAGAGTTGCAAACTCCCATTGACTATGATCCCTCAACTTTCCTCCACTCTCGTTCTCGCTTGATCGCCGTCCTTTAGGCGACAAATGTAACGATGTTATACTTCATAACCGTGTATTAGGCAGCCTCGTGTAGAACACCTAGCCATCCAATCAGATTGTGCGTTATTTAACCATTCATGATGAGATGTACATGTGTAAACGTTTTTTTTAGGCGGACAAAGCAGTTGCAGAAAAAAAGTTGTCAGCGGCTAAGCCAGCTTTGCAGGAGGCAGAGGCAGCCCTGCAGGTTGGTGCTAATGCAACACATCTGAGCCACATGTTACGGCTTAACCCGCACTAGTTTGAATTATAATTGCTTTTCAATCTCACGTGTCTGCGGCGGTTATGACTTAATTCAGCAACGAACTTTTTAAGTTTGTATGTCGTGTTTATGGATAGAAATGAACTCTTTTGTGTGTGTTTCCTTCGTTGTGTTGTCATATTAGTGGAGCAGGAAATACCCAGAGTGGCAGAAGTTGTCTATAAATTATTCCAGATCATTAAATGAACCCACCTCTCTTGATAATGACACTGTGCTTAACTCCACTTTTGAGTCCGTTTTGAATGTCTTGACTTGTTTCAAGGCAAAGTAGAACAACCTTGGTACTTGCTGCGTTGTTTCGCAGTGGCGTTATGTTGCAAAGTTTCAAGAAAGCCGCCCCGTTTTATAGGATCTTGAACGAGCTACGTTACAGTTGCTGAATCTTGAAATATGTAGCCGAAATTTTCGTCTTTTGTAATCCATCTAAATCTTCAGGATCTTACCCAATTTCAGCCACCCTTTCCCTTCTTATTTTATTATTACCTCTTCGATGTTTTTCTACCTTAGTAAACTATTTTTTTTTAGTTTCCTTCCATTTGAAGAAACGTATGTACATTAGAAATGTGTGTAAAGCCTTGGCCAAAGGGAGACGCAAGTAGACGCAATTTTAAAATATGAACTTGCGTACAGACTTGCGTTGGGTGGCCAAACGGACACGCAATTTTACTCGCAAGTGCACGTGGCTGTAAAAGCCATTGTAATGCTCCTACTTGCGCTGCAATTCAGCACTCGAAGTAAACCAAAAAGGTTGCGTTGACTTGTGTTGGTTGGCCGAACTGTGACATACTTGCGTCTACTTGCACGCAAATTTGATCTCGATCAAAGTGAACGCAAGTGCGCGCAAGTCCTGGCCAAACAAGTCGCAAGTAGACACGACAACTTGCGTCTACTTGCTTCTCCGTTTGACCAGAGCTTAAAGATGAAGTTTGATTGAGTAGCTTTTGTTGTGTTGTTCTTTAACAGACCATCAAAGCCACGGATATATCCACTGTCCGTAAGCTAGCCAAGCCACCTCATCTGATCATGCGCATCATGGACTGTGTCACACTTCTGTTCAGACGCAATATTGCTTCAGTGGTCTTTGATCCTGAGAGACAATGTCTGACGCCCAGCTGGAGTGACTCTCTCAAGGTAATGACTGAAATTTCTCACTTGCTTTAACCACTCTTACGCACAAGTTTAGGAATTAGAAATAATCAAGAAGCTGTAAACTGATCCTAAAACAAATTTTGAAGAATATAAGTTGGCACAAAAATAGAAGTAATGTCTTTTTTCGAGGCTAGTGGCTTATCAGGCCGGCGCTCAACTCAGGTTTTGTAGGATGAAGAACCCCCCCCCCCCCCCACCGGGGGGGGGGGGGGGGGGTACTCCCTTATACACGCGTGCCGCTGGACAGGGTATGGTTTTTTAGCATTTTGGTCTGGAACAGTGTATATCAAACGACATTTTTTGGTCTGGAACATGGTATCAGTTTCCCAGAAATTGGCATGAAGATCGGTAATTGATACTCTGGAATAGGGTAGACAAAGTCTACGTTACTGAGTCAGACGAAACGAAACGCATAGGAGTATTAAAGAAGCTTTACAGCTACACGTTTGCAGTGCTGCTTAGTAGTTTAGTTTTTTTTAAATCCTCTGGAACAGGGTATCTTTTTTCAACATTTAGTCTGGAACAGGGTCGCAAAATTAGCATTTTGTGGTCTGGTACAGGGTAAGGGTTTTTATAGCCCAGCGGCACACCCCCACCCAATTTTTTGGGGAGTACCCCCCCCCCCCCCCCACCCCCGGGGGAAAGAAACTAAGAGTTGATACTATTCCTGGGTGGAATGGTAGCCCATCACAACTTAGCACCAAGCATACTGATTATACTAAACGATCGTATGGAAAGCATAGGATATACAGGGCTCGAAAAAAATTGGAATTCCAGCTTGCCCTTTGGACAAGCAACTCTCAAATTTTGCTTGCCCGGGGCACCTCCCCACTTGCCCAGGTTCTCAAACTCATTAATTATTCATGAAACAAAGAAAACGAAAATACACTGGGTTAGGCCTTCAGATTGGCTCTCTGTTCTACCTACGTGTACTGTAATGTGTTTTTGGTTTAATTTACTTCCAAAGTTACAAACTGGTTTGCAGGGTTGCCCCTAAGAAAAATGTCTGTGCTTGTTCCTTTCACCAGAGACACAATCTATCGGCATACATGACGTATTCAATGGTTTGCACGGCTTGCAATGCATTATGGGGCGATTTTAAAACATGGCCGCTAGTGGAACCGAAAGAATCTTTGTTGACGTGTTTTGGCCTATATTTCTCTTAATGAAAGCAAAACAAGACCAGATAAATTGTTTTTTAACTTTAATTTATTCTGTGACTGATTTTATGGCAAAGTTAGAACTGAAAAAGCAGGTTTCCCAGCTAACGGTAAGTTTATCGCGCACACAGTTGTTTGCAGGCGTCTCCTATTTCAGCCTATTTCCTTGTAATTTTCGTCAAGCTTCATCTAAAACCCTTGATTACACCGACCAAATGTGCTTAAAATTTACTGTTTTGTTTCACAAAATCGTCATTTTAACAATGTAGTTGGCAGAAGGCTTGCCTGGGCCCTTGCCCGTCGGGCAAGTGAGCAGAGAAAGTTACTTGCCCGACAGGAAAATCTACTTGCCCCGGACGACCGGACGGGGGTTTTGTCGAGCCCTGATATAACTGCATTTGTATCAAAGTTAGTTTTCTATTCAAGCGTAAAACGTTTTCTAATACTGGACACATTTTCCTTTTTGTAGCTCATGAGCCAAGGAGGATTTCTACAAAATCTGGTGAATTTTCCCAAAGACACAATAAACGCGGAAGCTGTTGAACTGCTTCGGCCGTACTTAGATATGGACGACTACAACCTAGAAACCGCCAAGAAGGTTTGTTTAGTTACATTGCTGTGTAGTAAAGTATACAGTTATTTTTTATTTTTTTTTATTTTTTATTTTTTTTTTTTATACAGTAAAAACCCGCATATGATCAGAAACTGGATTTAGAACCTGCGGGCTGAAATTTGGCAAATTAAACCCGCAATATATAAGAACCACTTCAGTCAACCTGACAAATGAAGCAGGTTCTTATTTGGAAAAATTTGAGCCCAATCACAGACATAAGACATTTGGGTTATTATACAAAGTTTAGTTTGTTGTCTTACCTAGGGACTAATTTGTTAATAATTAGGCCTGAAGATAAATTTTCTATAAAATAGAATTAAGGGGATAAAATTACTTTGATGGCCAGCAGCAAGCGGTATTTACAATATAAGAACCTAAAAGCCTCATTTCTCACTAGACATCAGTATATAAGAACATGTATTTCAACCTGCCTTGGAAAACTTATAGGGGTTCTTACATTAATACGCGGTTTTTACTGTATGTCGATGGATCCATCATCCTTCAGTGATGCAGTTCTTTTTCTTTGATTATTCCTCCTCAGGTTTGTGGCAATGTGGCTGGGCTGTGTTCGTGGACATGTGCTATGGCGTTCTTCTACGGAGTGAACAAAGAAGTTTTGCCTCTGAAGGTACGTGATGCATTAAGCCTCCTCATCGTCGTTTTTTACACATCTTGCGCCTTCGCACCCCTGTTCAATGTTGTTAAAAGACTTTAGAACTAGTACATGAGTGCGTTTTGCCAGTTGCCAACATTGAAAGGGGGAAAGGGAGTGTGGACACTTTTAATGTGGCTGCAACTGCATTTGTAAATTTTACCAAGATTGTAGAGAACAGACTAAGTAAGTAAGTAAGTAAGTAAAATCTTTATTTAAAGAGGGTAGCACATAATAGCAAAGCTAATAAACTTGTGGCCCTCTAAGACTCTTTTAGCATTTTCACCTAGTCCAGGTTCAGCTACCATACTTGTTTAAAATTGACGTAGCTCAATTTGTCGCTTTTAACTCTAAGTTTATACTACATTTGCGACAGCCAAGTTATACTCCCAGACATGCCAGCAGAGACAATATTAAAATAGCGACCTTTAGATCGGAGTACGAGTACGAGATTGAATACGAGTACGACTTTTCAAACCTAGTGCGCAGGGTTTACATCAATGTCTAACACCAATCTTGTTCCTAGAGCCTCATTCTCTACTGGTCTGCAACAGGGAGGAGCGAGGGCTCTGGAAACGTGACTGATTTGAAATTCGAAAGTCGTACACGTAGTCAATCTCGTACTCGTACTCCGATCTAAAGGTACCCTGCGAGACAGAGATTGACTTCTCTTTCGGCGCGCGCGCGACGAGAAGTAACACAACCACACGATCCTTTGATCTTGCCGCGCCCCAAATCTGGGACGAATAAATTAACAAAATACTGTTTTTTAACCGGTTAAAACCCAGAAGTGCGCGAGCTTGCACGCGCTTCATCACGCGTACGGGCCACTTGTATGCGTCAGTACAAAATTTTCCTTTCAAAAACTGATTCAAACTCGCTAAATCAGCAGAAACAATAATCATCTATTGAAAAAACTATATTCTACTAACTGAACTAACCATTTTCCTAAGAAATTGCCGGGAAAATTGCCAAGTTAACTCGGTACAGATGCAAAGAAAGTCAAAAACTTACGTGTACAATTAGCGCGCGCGTGCTGAGCGCGAGTGCCTATTACTGACGTAGTTCGCGCATGCACGATAGGAAATCGAGCGGTTGTGTGCAGAGGTTCCTTCTCGTCGCGCGCGGAAAGAGAAGTGAATCTCTGTCTCGCAGGGTAATCTAAAGGTCGCTAAAGCACTTACACCTAACGCCTTCGAATTCATTGGTAAAGGATTTTTTAGTCAGAAGGTAATAATATAAACACGTGTTTGCTTGCAGGCCAATCTTGTCGTACAGGAGGCTCGACTGCAGGTGGCTGCTGCTGAACTCAACAGTGCGCAGGCTCAACTGGACGACAAACAGCGCGAATTGGACACGGTGCAAGCCATGTATGATGGCGCCGTCAAGGAAAAACAGGTGACCACATACCTGTTTATGAACGGGTTCGGACACTGGCTGGGGTCGTTGTGTTAGGCTCTTGAGCAGTTAAATACTTAACTCTCACATTGCCTCTCTCCACCCAGGAGTATAAATGGGTACTGGCAAATTATCAGAGACTGTAATAAATAACTGAAAAAATGAAATAAATATACCATATTTCCTCCTCTATTTAGTCCCCCCTTGTGAGATCTAAAATTAATAAGACCCCGGGTGGGGGGGGGGGGGGGGGGTTATTAGAAGGGGGCTTAAGGTTATTCCATCGAAATAGAAGTTACACTGGGAAGTTTCTGAACGTTCCCTAGTTGAACATTGTGATGTAATGTTTCAAAATATAGAATAAAAAGAATAGGTCACCAGCTCCGCGAAAGAGATGTAATCGACTAAAAATATCTCATAATTCCTTACAAAATCAACCAAAAACACGTATTTTTTCACGTTTTCAGTGATTATTAATTTTTATCTGCACTGAGAATTGGTCTATACTCCTTGTAAAGAAATAAGATGATTACTAGACTTAAATATGCGAAAAAAAATGATAGGTCACCACGCTCGTTTACGAGAAAACGATCATTTACATCTCTGGCGAGCATAGCCATAATGAAAAAGCCGCCATGTTTTTAATGTGCGCGCGCTAATTACGCGCGAAATTATGCGCAGAAAGGATGCGCAGTGAAATACTAAGGAATGGCCTTAATAGAGGGAGGGGGCGTATTAAATATGTCCAAGTCGCAGTGTCATTCTTTAGTTACCTACCAATTTAGAAGTACAGTTCTTCAAAATAAAACCATTACTGTTCGGTTTCCCATAAGCTATCTCTTAATTTTTGTTTGCACTGCAGGAGTTGCTAGTGGATGCCGAATCATGCAAGAACAAAATGCAGGCTGCGTCTGCCCTCATCACTGGTTTGGGAGGCGAGAAGGTTCGATGGACGCAACAGAGTAAAGAGTTTCAGGACCAGATTGGCAGGTAAATTACTTAATAACATAGAGGGCAAAATTACTGAATTCTGATTGGTTAGGACAGAGGGCATTTTTCGTTAATTTTGGTTTGCCCGGGGCAAAATTACTCCGAAGATTTCCGAACATTGCCCGAGGACTTCCGAAGAGTGCAAAGTTCACCCGAAGACTTCCGAAGATGACCCGAACCCTTCCGAAGATTTCCGAAGATGACCCGAAGATTTCGGAAGATTTCCGAAAATCACCCGAAGTCTTCCGAAGATTTTCGAACGTGATCGGAAGGTCAGCAAATATTTCCGATAGTCTCCCGAAGTTTGCCGAAGACCATCCGATGTCTTAATCACACTAATTTTGCCCTTTATGTTATTAACAAGTAATCGCATGATTCCTCTTGTGTTTTCAGAATTTGTGTTTTCTGCAAATTTCTGAAAACACGCGTGACATTAATCCTTAATTTTACTCGGCCCCATGCGATTACCTATACATATAACTGAGGAGTTTTTTTCATGTTTTATTATCTATAAACTATCGTGTTTTACAAGGATTTTCAGCACTGAGAAAAATCATAATCTACCAAGGCCATCTCCGAAAATCTTCGGAAAATGTCCGGAAACGTTCGGATGGCGATCGGACGATATTCGGAAATCGGGAAATGGTCGGAAATTTTCGGAAAATCGTCCAAACTTATTTTTAAAATCTATTTTTCTACTCACAGGCTTGTTGGAGACGTGTTATTGGCCACGGGCTTTCTATCGTACCTGGGACCGTTCAATCAGAACTTCCGTAATCTGCTGCTGGACAGATGGGAGAAGGAAATGGCGACAAACAAGATCCCCTTCTCTGAAAATCTGAATCTTATCAATATGCTGACGGATGCAGCAACGGTTTGTAGTGAAATAATCCCTTCTCCTTTTAACAAATTTAGCCTTCGGAACGTTTTTAACATGGTGTAACTAAGTAAACGATTTTAAATATATATGTCCTTGAGTAAAAATCTTTTCTCTGCAGATTGGTGAGTGGAACCTCCACGGGTTACCAAGTGACGAGCTTTCTATTCAGAACGGCATCATCGTTACCAAGGCAACGAGGTATCCTCTTCTTATTGATCCTCAAACACAAGGCAAGGCGTGGATCGTGAGCCGAGAGAAGAACAATGAGTTACAGGTGCGAGAAACATGTTTAACCGGTTTATGTTTTGTCTGTCTATAAGAATAAATGGCTACTGAGAGTTTAATCTCGTACCCAGATCCCACTCTGTCTGACAGAGGGTGATCTGGGTACGAGATTACTGAGATTTAGTCTGTTTTCTTTAGACTTGCGTTTGATGGACTTTGTAGATGAGCTAAAAGAAGTCGTGGAAAATGTACCAACCGAATTGTTTAGTGATCTTGCTGCGAGTGTCCAATTACAGTGGAACCCCAATTTCTTGAACCCTCGATTTCTCAAAACCCCGATAACTCGAACCAAAAGCCGTTTCCCTTGGATTTGTTTCTGACTGTAATTTTACCCCCGATAATTCGAACTCCCGATTTTGAACCAATTTTCGTTTCCCTTGGAGGTTCGAGAAATCGAGATTCCACTCCGGTATACTGTTTTTCGTCACTAGTGCGTAATTATCTCACTGTGAGAATACAAACACTAGAATTAGTACTTTCCGTTAGCAATTCATGAATATACGCATTGCGGACCTGTTTTTAAGATAGTCCTCTTTGTCTCCGAGCTTATCACTGATACAAGTTTTCACCGCTTTAATATCGCACTTTGTTTAGGCGCTACATAACTGTGATAGCTGTCAGTTTGGTTTTATATGATACTAGTAATTTGACTAACTTTCCTTTCTAATCAGTTGACATCGCTCAATCACAAGTACTTCCGTAATCATCTTGAGGACGCGTTATCACTCGGCAGACCCCTTCTCATCGAAGACGTCGGAGAGGACCTGGACCCTGCTCTGGATAATGTGCTCGAGAAGAACTTTATTAAGTCTGGCTCCACTTATAAGGTTTGTTAACTAAATAACTAATTTTCTAGAAGAAGCAGAATTTCTGAAAGTTATCTCGACACGGGTAATCCCGGGGGGGGGGGTACTTGGCCCATGTTTGGGTATAGGGGTGCCGCTGAGGGTTTGAAACCCTGACCCTGTTTAGGGCAAAAAAAACCTAAAATACCCGCCCTGTGTAGGGCAACACCCTCCATTTTAGGACCCTGTTTAGGGCAAACGACAAAATACACACTCTTGTTCTAAAAAAGTGCAGGATACCGACAACAATAGCATTTATCTTGTCTTGAAAATGATGTGATGTTGAGTGATGAGCTGCTAAAGACCGGCAAACGTCTCCGTGCAACAATAGCCCGGAACAATACCCTGTTTAGGACAGACTCGCATGAAATTATATACCCTGTTCAGGGCTGGGAGGCCAAAAACCATACCCTGTCCAGCGGCACGTCCCCGTATAGGCCACATAAGGGAGTACCCCCCCCCCCCCCCCCCCCCGGGGGGGGGGGGGTAATCGAAGTACAGTCGAACCTCCACTAACAACGGCCAGGATTTTTCGTCCCGACCGTGCGCCGATCCATACACTTTACTCTTATTGAAACCTCCCTACAACGGCCACCTCTCTACAAACTCTAACCCACCACCCGGCCACCTCTCTACAACGGCCAGGATTTTATAGTGCCGACCGTGCACCGATCCATACACTTTACTCTGATTGAAACCCTACACCAACACCAACTGGCCACCTCTCTACAACGGCCAGGATTTTTAGTCCCGATCGAGCGCCGATCCATACACTGTACTCTGATTGAAAACCTACACCACCACCAATTGTCCACCTCTCTACAACGGCCAGGATTTTTAGTCCCGATCGAGCGCTTATCCATACACTTTACTTTTATTGAAACCATGCACCCCACCACCTTGCCACATCTCTACAATTGCCAGTTAATTCTGCTCCAGGGCGGCTGTTGGAGAGAGGTTCATCTGTAGTCTCAAGACTCTTGTAGAACCTCGAAATGTGGAGAGGACGTTTTTTCATTTTCCTGTGTTTACAGCAACAGCAAGTCGAGATAGAATCGTTACTAACTGAAGGAAAGTTCATACGTGTAAGGACAAAGTGAACGACAAATTGCCGCAGATTAAAATCATAACTGTTGTCCATTCCAAAAGGCCAAATAATACGGGCAACATTTTCTTGCATTTTGTCGCACAATGATGTTGCGTTGAAAGTTGATAGGCGCTGTTGCGAATATTACCATGTGTTGAAAGTTGCGGTAACATGTTGTGCGAAGTAGACATGGGTTCAACTTTGTGCAACATATTGTTGCAACTGCAACATGTTGCTGCAACATGTAACACGGGTGGTGGGTAATACGGGTAACGTTTTTCAACTTTTAATGCAACATTGTTGAGCAACAAGTTGCAAGAAAGCGTTGTACGTACGTTTCACTTGGCTTTAAACAAAAGTTGTAGAATCGGTCATTAAAAGCCTAAGTGTTATTTCTACGTAACTCACCGCTTACCAACAAACATGCTACGTAAGGAAGGTCAACCCATTCACTGCCGGAGTTAAACCCTGCAGAGTATACGAGAGACAACTAACAGAATTTGAAGTTAACGTTTACATGTAATACGACGACACAATAGAATAGGACTTAGCACGCGCAAAATAAAATTCACTTTTTAAGCGCGCGCAATTACGTCAGCAATGTAGATTCCTTTCTGTGCGAAAACTCGGGATATCAATAAGAATCGAACAATTTTTGGATGCTTCTCCTCGGATTTGACAATAACTGCTGCATTCCCCACTGAAAGGGGAAAGGCAAACTGTTGTCTGCTGTTGTTTCAGCGAAATAACTACCGGTAAATAGCGCGACTTCACTCAGCAGTACTTAGGCTATTTTACATGACCAATTATTAGTCACGATAAGATCTTTTTAGAGCGTCGAAAGTAATCGCTGAGTTACTTTGGTTTTGCTTTACTACACTCTGTGATTGGTTTAAAAAAACTCGCGCCACCTGCTCAACCAAAACCAATCGCAACTTGGTCACGCGCGTTTTCCCGCTCTTGGCGCCGGCTACGTGTATTTGGTTCAAGTTCCCATTGTTCTCATTGTTCGTTTTGTTTTCGATTGAAAACCACGCTAACATGTACAAGGCAACCAGTTTCAGTTTTTCTTATAATTACAAAGAATTAGATACATAAAATGCAGGATTCATTAATCAATTCATTATACATAAAATGGACAAAAAAGAATAAGTCAAGAAAAAAATACAAAATATGTGCACAGTGATCAAAGTAGCTCACCCTTTCGAGTTGGACACTGTCGCGTAAAGGTTGATCGGCGACTAAATACTTAAAATTACTATTATTTTGCTGCATATTCAATTTAATTAACACTTTAGCTCACTGTATGCGTTATAACTTATTGTTGCTACGTTTTTAGGTCAAAGTCGGAGATAAAGAATGTGACGTGATGAGCGGTTTTAAAATGTATGTCACCACCAAGCTGGGAAACCCTTCATACACACCTGAGGTGAGTAAAAAACATTGAGGAACGAACTATGCACCATCTTCAGTCCATGTATAGATAAAAGCTGAGATATGAGAAACATGTTTGTCAGTCAGTGACAAAAGTTACTCGGAGAAAAAAAATTCAGAGTTCTCCCAACAGGTGTCGAACCTATGACCTTCCGCACACCGGTCGGACGCTCTACCACTGAGCTACAGGAGACTCATGCATGGGAGCAATATTTTTGTCATATAACTGAGATGTTTTTCCTTTACTTTTTAGGTCAGCGCACGGACAGCAATAATCGACTTCACTGTGACAATGAAAGGACTGGAAGAACAGCTTCTCGGTAGAGTAATCAACACAGAAAAAGAGGTGAAAGGCTGTTCATTGCCTCCATTGACTTGTCCTTTGCATTCTTGTTCAGTAAAGCCGCTCGGGGCCAAATTGGGCCATACTGCCGGAGCTTATCCCGGATTCCGTAACATGAAGCTGACTAGGAGTATTGCTACTCCCCTGGATGGGATGCTAGTCTAACTGAACGCCAGGTTGCCCTAACAGTTCGCCGGTACCTGGCACGTTGTTGTAGTTACCTGTTGCCTCATAGTTTCTTCGTACCACACGGCCTCGCGATGTTGCAATAGTTCCCATTAAACAAGTTTTTCACTTTTCATCTTTTCATCGCAGGAGTTAGAAGCAGAACGAGTAAAGCTCATGGAAGATGTGACATCTAACAAGAGAAAAATGAAGGAGCTTGAAGATAATTTGTTGTACAGACTGACAAGTACCCAGGTCAGTATAGGTTTGGACTTATTCAATTTTACGCTTATAATGACTGGATTCAGTATTATTTTATATTGGCCTTTACATTTCCAACTATTTTGTATGATTATAACTTGTTCGCCAATGATTGGTCATTCGTTATATGTCATTATTTTAACATCAACTGATATAGGGTGGTAGTTATCGATCTAACAAAGGACAAGGGTAAAATTTCGTCGACATCCGGCAGGGCTTTTTGGTTGGTCGTTTGTAATCCGTCTCAATCTTCCCCAATCTCAATCCGGCTTAACGCATCCTTGTTCCTGTTTGGTTTATTCACCTCTTTGGTGTTTTTCTACCTTAGTAAACTATTATTTTGAGCTAAGCGGTTGTTTTGTTGTGCACCAAAAACGTCGAGGCTTTCTTCAATTTGAAGGTGATTTTGAACTTCGCATCGTTAAATTGTAGTTACACTGTGTTTGGTACTGCAGGGCTCTCTAGTAGAGGACGAGTCTCTTGTGGCCGTGCTGAAGACCACTAAGGAGACAGCTGAGGAAGTTAGTGAGAAGCTTGCTGTGGCTGCTGAGACTGAAGTCAAGATCAACTTGGCTCGTGAAGAGTTCCGTCCTGTGGCTACACGTGGCTCCATTCTTTACTTCTTGATCGTCGAGATGAGCATGGTGAACATCATGTACCAGACGTCATTGAGACAGTTCTTGGGGATCTTTGACTTGTCCATGGCAAAGTAAGCAACGAGAAATTAAAAATATAATCGGCCATTTCCGAGTGCCCGCCTTTACCTCGGTTTAAAACGAGTCCAAGTGCGAAATGAAAATGAGATTTACTCACAAGTTAATCATTCAAATACAAACACATTTTCGTGTAAAAGGTTTCGCACTTGGACTCGTTTTGAAACAGAGGCAAACGGCAACTTGGACGAAATGGCCAATTGCGTTAACGATTATCTTAGTGTTACCGTGTGGCATGAAATTTTCGCAGGAGTTTAAAGGGACACTGTCCTAATTTTAGCATGATTTTGGGAAGCTCAGAAACATATCTAGATCATAGGAAGTTGAACAATAATGGTTTGATTCTGTAGAATAGCACACGACAAATGACAGAAACCCATTAGGAAGTGAAGATGACAAACGACAGCGAGGATAGAAATGGATTGCAATATGGATTTTTGAAAAACGTCAGGATGTCAGTTTTTCAAAGTTTCAAATTTGGCTCGGAAATCTTTGAAAATTTTTTGTTGCAGTATGGAATTTTTTGAAGAAATTGCTTTTTATCATTTAGTTAGAGTTTATTAAGTTGTTATTTCAAAGATTTAGGGACCATTTCATGCATTTATAACAGTTTTTGAGCAAATATGCCGGGACAGTGTCCCTTTAATTTCGCGGATTGCCGACTTTTTGCGTTTCGCGGGAACAAATTTTCGCGAATTTGGATTTCAGACTTTACCGCTGGAAGCAAACTTTCGCGGATCTCGGGCAGTTTCCTGTCCGGTATTTTACCTACGGTACTTATAATATTGTTTCATGTCAATTTAATTGAAATCCAGCACTCTAAATAAATAGAGTAAATTTTTGCGGAATTTTTTTACGCAGGAGTTTATTTTTACGGGATCTAATTTTCGCGGATCGTTGGAAAACCCGCGAAATTCACGGGGATGTTCATTTGACGATTTTAGAACATGTTTTAGGTTTCATATCGCGATGTTTAGTTTAGCTTTTTGGACCTGCCAGGGCAGCCCTGCCAGGCCTGCCAGGGCAGTTACCGTATTTTCTCGAATAAACGCCGGGTTCAAATAAACACCGGGTCTATCAGGTCGAGTTTTAAATAAACGTCCCCGGCGTTTAATCGAGGTCCCGGCGTGATTTGAATCCGGCCTTATATAACTTGGAATCTCGTCGATCAATGCGTGTATTAATTTAGGTTCACGAGCCACCGTGGTGTACCAGTTCAATTTATCATTTTCGCTCACTCCACACTCTACAAACCACTAAGTACTGCATTCGCCGTGTTTACCAAAGTTTTTGACCAGAGACGAAGTTGATGACATTTTGGTGTTATAGGGGCACCCAACGACAAAATTTTCCTGTAGGTGTCGGAGCGTCGTTTTTACGTTATAACTGTGCTTTTTGTTCAGTTTAATGGCTTATTTTTAAATGCTAAGAAAAATGTATCTGTTCGGATACGTTAGCTGAACTTTCAAACTTCAGAAAGTTTCAGGGATTGAACTCTTATTACCCGAATTTATGAGCTGCTTTTGCCTTTCCGAAAATCCTAGCTGACCTGTTTTTGTACCCAAAACGACATTTTTATCTCTCCGAAAACAAAAGGCATTGATTTTCCCATATTTAGAAAGTTTGAGATGACATTTCTCTAACCGAAAATCTGAGGCGATTATAGACCTTCCGAACAGATATTCCACCGAAACAATTCGTTGGGTGCCCCTGTTTAGTGCATGTTTTTGTTATTTTTTTGTTAAATTTGGCCTTTTATTCAGTAAGCTTTAGGCAAAATCAGCAAAAAAATAAGCCTGACATAACTGCTAAAAAATACCTACCTAAACGCCGTTGTCCCGAATAAACGCCGTGTTCAAATAAACGCGGGGTCTACAAGGCCGAGTTTTTTTTATTTAATAATAAACGCCTCCGGCTTCTAATAGAGAAAATACTGACGTGCTCTTGGAATATCTCTAGTTGTAAGGGAAAGGTTGTTCGTAGTTCAGTAAAGACATGGTTGGATTCAAATGATCTGTTTTTTAAACCACCCACAGGTCGGATAAATCACCGATCCCAGCTAAACGAATCCAGAACATCATCGAGTTCCTGAACTACGAGGTGTTCAAGTATTCATGCCGCGGTCTGTACGAGAACCACAAGTTCTTATTTACCTTGCTTCTGGCGCTCAAGATTGATATCCAAGGTGGAAAGGTTAAGGTCCAAGAATTCCAGACCCTGATAAAAGGTACAAAAAAATCATATTACAGTCGAAGCTCTCTAAGCGGACACTCTCGTAAGCGGACAGCTCTACTTTCGGCCGCCTTGACAAAACCCCGTTTGAACTCTAGCTCATACAAACTCTGTACAGTCGAAGCTCTCTGAGTGGACACTCTCGTAAGCGGACAGCTCTACTTACGGCCGCCTTGACAAAACCCCGTTTGAACTCTACACAGAAAAAGTGAGTGTGTTATGGTAACACTAAAAAAGTGTAAATTCTTGCAGCTATGTGAACACCAATCGAGTGTTGCAGTAACACTAAATAGGGTGTATATTTACACTGAAATAGTGTAATTTCTCCATTATTCTGATGTGGAGTGTGTTAACAAACACCTACACAGTGTTACGACGACACAGAATCGGGGTAATTTTACTCCCAAACAGAATCAATTTACACCAACGTTGTGTTATGATAACCCAAGTGCGGTGTAAAAACACACCACAACGGTGCTACATAAACATCATTTTAGTGTTTGTTATACACTAAAAAGGTGTATTGTTGACACCAAAATGGCGTAAAACCCCTTGCAGCTATGTGCACACCAAAATGAGGTAAATTTACACCTTTGAGAATTTTACACTCAATTAGTGTAAAATGACACTTCCAGTTGTGTTTTAACTACACCTTTCATGTGTAGCGTTAACACTGTTTGTAGTGAAATACAACACTAAAACTATGTTACTTAAAGTTATTAATTATCACTGCTGCACACGACTGGTATCACTAATGACCAAGTTTATTTCGCAGTGACAAAAAAACACCATACATTATCTCTTAAAAATAACTGAAAAACATACTTACTGCAGGCAACTAACCGTTCCATTGGATTTTTGTTTTTCGAATTTCAGTATACAGCATTAATTTGGGAAATAAAACTGACATAAATTTTGTTACATCACTTCTTACCAATCACTATCCCGCAATAGAATACAAAGTAGCAACTCCTTTGCCTGTTGAATATTCAATATTGCAAACAAAAACTGAGTAACAATAATAAAGCGTTTGGGCACTCGTATGCTCCCATTTGTTTTTATCTTGATCAGGAGATCCTGCTCCAAGATTTCTTCTGGGGAATACAGTTCTACTTGGCCTATAATAAAAGGGCGTATTCACTCCTTCAAGTTGAGCCTTCTGCTAAGGTCTTCGCATCATCGGCATTCTGCAAGAAACAAATCCACTCAATGTAGTAATCAATACCAACTCTTCAAGTGCTAGTGTTCCATAGTCATCCAGTTTTCTTGCTCACATTTTGTTTGTACCACATTTTAATTTGGTAAAATTTATCCGGAGATTTTTCCGTAGAGAGCAATAATAATAATTATTATTCTACTGTACATTTTTGGCATTTTTCTGCCTGCTTTTGATCATTTATAGCCTGCCTGTCATCCCATTTGGCCTCTGTAGAGCTCTTCCACATTATTGCACTTCAGAGAATGCAAATATTTTTTATCTCTGTTTTTCACCAATAGACCAATATATATTGATATATTAAAATTATAACTTGACTCCGAGGCTTAGGGAAATAAAACAAAATAAATTATTTATTCATCCCTCAACCTCGATGTGATTTCTTTTCGATTTCTTTTGTTTTATTCTCCTAAGCCTCGGAGCCAAGTTAGAATTTTAATATGTCGAAATTGATCTATTGCTACAAGAAACTGTAAACAGACCAAATTGCTTATCGAAAGCAAACTTGGAAAGTTTCACATGAAGCTCATGTGATTCAAAGTGCTATTTTTACTACAGTTGATACTTTAGCTATTCAAAGTCATAATATTATTGACAACTGACGTTTCAGTATTACTGCTTTCTTCAGGGTAACAAAACTAGTGATCATCTGTAATTATTGTGCTTTATTTGCAGTAGCAATATATTAATACACACCAGACCAGTAGACAAATAGACAGCTAACAAGAAAAAATAAACAAACAAACAAGAGCTGTTATGCTGATGTAGTAACAAATGCACAGAAATGCCCTTGAGCAAAAGACAGACTATCCTTACTGCACTCACCTTCCTTTATTCCTTAATCCCCCCCCCCCCCCCCCCACACACACACACACGCACACACATACGCCCTTAAAAGTTTATCATATCTGAGGAATCTAAAGTAATGAAAGGACAGACAGAACTCTTTTCCATAGTCATCCAGGACTGAAATAACTTCCTTTTTCACATTCACTATGACTTTGAAACCACAGGTTAATTTGGAAAAAAATCCTTATTTTTCAGTGGAAAGCAATTTTAATACAATGTACTGTTACCTATCTCTTGCCTTGTTCTTGTATATTCTTTGATTTCCTGGCTGCATTGACTCTTTGAGTGCTTTTTTATTTTATTTCGTTAGTTGCCCTTCACTAATTTCTAGCCGGCTCGTGATGTCATTTGGCCTCAAAAGAGTTCTTCCAATATTTGCCTCTCACATTTTAACTTCAAAGAATACATTCAACTACTTTTTATCTTGTTTTTTTACCACTTGTTACCATCTGTCAATTCACATGTTCCAAGTAATGGGTGGTTATAAATCCACCCAACATTGGAGCTGGTAAAAGGTGGAAACCCACCTTACACAACTATGGTTTGAATGATCCACAACATGATGAATTGATAGAGGATAACAGTGGCCCTACAACTCTCGTGCAATCATATACTGTGACAATGATTATTACATGTCTTGAGTAATCAGGTTCAAAATTAGATCACTTTTTAAAACGAAAGTAGGAAACTGTAAACAGACCAAATTTCTTATCGAAAGCAAATCAAACTTCGAAAGTTTCACATGAAGCTCAATCCATTCAAAGTGCCCTTTTTCTAAGCCTAATGATCATAACTGCCCGTAATTGTGCCTTGCAATAGCAATACTACATACCAGTAAGCAAATAGACAGGTGACAAGAAGAAAAAAACAATAACCCACCCCTTACAAGTTTATCATTTTTAGACCTTTTTAGTGCGGCGGGAATCGCCAGTAATGAAGGAACACCATTCTTGAAAGTGCTATCCTTGAATGTTATCAGTTAAAGTTTACAATTAATAAATAATAAATACTGTTACGCAGAAATTCTCACCGTTTGTACCGATGCTTGGTTAAATTGCTTACATCACTCATCAGATTACATACAAAAGTGCTCCCTGCTAACAGAGTCTCCTTTTCCGCTCCTGTTCATAATAACGAAAAAAGAGACTCTGCTAGCTGGGAAACAACAGAGTTTATTAACAATGTTTTTGAGGTCATAAATAAATAGTCAAACAGGCACAAGGTTGCGTTGCGTGATGGTTTCGCAATACAAATATAGCGTCAAGTTACAGGACTGGATATTACAATCACGTATTTAAACACACCTCGTACATTGAATAAATTCTGATTATATTCTGCCCGTGTATGTATGAGACTCCGACACACGGAAAAGGCCTTTATTTTAATCACACCCTATTGTATTTACATTTTTGCGCGGATTGTATAAAACCCTTTCTATATTTCCAAGTCACCGGGACAATATTAACAGACAATTGATGTCTGGAAAATAAAATAAAAACAGACTGCACGCTTCAAGCAAGAAAGCTACATCACTGAAATTTGGCCAGGCAATTGCCTAGTTTCTTTACGTTGGCAGTTGATATTTTGTTTAGAATTCAGATTTTACGGAAATTGTTTCACAGACGTGTACCTATAAACCCCAAAAATGGCGGCCAACTGACGCCCTTGCGCGACAAGTAAGGTCGATCCATTCGATTCAATTCAAGCATAAATCTATTTATCTAAATGGCCATAACGACAAGTGAAATATTACAACGAAAGCTCTCAAATTAAAATAAGTAAATCTGTAATTCTTGCTACAACGGGAGCCACTGTGGATTCATAGGATGGGCTGAATTCAGAAAATTGAAATTTGAATTGCACAGACAGAAAAGCTTTTGAACACCAGGAGAACCGGACCGCAAACGTTTTATACAGATAACAAAACAATGGAAATTAAAGAAAGAAATAATTAAGTTTACCTTTTGTCCCGCTTCGTTCCTTCGTATCTCCACACATCACATCCACTCTTTTAAAATTCGGCGCAAACTGCATTTGGCGCGACCGCCTAAACTGCTAAACTGTAAACCGTCACCGGTGATGCAATTCGTTTGGTCAGCAGTCATCTGCCCGGGTCCTCCCGGGGGTTCTTCAGGGATTCAAACCCTCAGTTCCCATGGGTCACCCTGTTTAGGACAAAATAAAATACCTACCCTGTGTAGGAGAACATCCTCTATTTTAGGACAAAGTTGTCTGTAGTGAACGAAAAATATCCCGTGATTCTTACTTTTCCTCTTGGTATACGTACCGGTGTTGCTTTGCCAGTTTCTTCGTCATGACAAAAGGTCACGTAACGGCAGACAGGCCGCTTTGTTTGTAACTACTGACACTATTTAGTATAAAAACTGCTGTGGACTAAGTCCCTAGATTTTTGGCGCGCCTGTATGATTTTATTTTCTTAAATCATCTCGAGTAATTTTACACACAGTTCGTGTCATACTGACGCACACGATACAGTGTGAAATTACATACCAACAGTGTAAATCCGTACAAGGTTTCTATTACAAAGGTGCAGTGTAAATAAACACGGACATAGGTGTTAAATATAAAAGTTTCATAACACCTATTTGGTGTTACTTAAGCTGAAGTGGTGTACACTCTGTTAGTGTAAATTTACACTATCATTCTCGAGTAACTTTACACACAGTTCGCGTGAAATTACATGCCAACAGTGTAAATCCGTACAAGGTTTTTCATTACACAGTCGCAGTGTAAATAAACACCGACAAGGTGTTAAATAAAGTTTCATTAACACCTATTTGGTGTTATTTAACGCTGAAGTGGTGTATTTTATTGATTACACTCTGGTAGTGTTGTGGTAACGCGAAAATGTTGTAAATTTACACTACCCACTGTGTTACCATAACACACTCACTTTTTCTGTGTAGCTCATACAAACTCTGTACAGTCGAAGCTCTCTGAGTGGACACTCTCGTAAGTGGACAGCTCTACTTTCGGCTGCCCTGACAAAACCCCGTTTGAACTCTAGCTCATACAAACTCTGTATTTACACATTCCCGTAAGCGGCCAGCTCCAGTTGCGGACACTTTCTCTGTTTCACGAGGGTGTCCGCTTACGGGAGCTTTGACTGTATTTGCGTTTGATATCTTGATAATTTTGTGAGCTTATTTTGAAGCAGAAAATTATAGGTTAGATATACTAAGGGGCCAGAAATAGACTTTGTCAACAAAAAAGTGTTAGTCACGAAGAGTATGCTCAATGTTCAGGTTGTTGCCAAGTTATGTTAGATAGAGCGGTTTCCTTGTGAGTGTTGTCGAACTAAAATAAAAGTAATCGCTGCAACGACAGAAAGTGCAATGACTCAACCAGAACTCGAAGTAACTGGTGTAAAGGGCGGGAAAACATGCAACCCATGCCAAGCGCGGAAAAAACTGCGTAATCTGATTGGCTGAGAATAGAAAACATACCCACTGTGATTTTTTAGGCAAATTGCGCAAATTTCCCAATAAAGATTTAATGTCCAGGATTGACCGCAAATAAGATGCACGCTCCTCATGATAGGCATCACAAAGTGTCCTCATTGATAAAAGTTCACCAAAACACACATAATTTTGTCAAATATGAAGTAATAGGAAAATGACAAATAACCCAATTATATATGAAGTATTTAAAAAACAATACCTGCGTTCAATCCTGGACATAAGTGGGTTTACACGAGCGACGCAAGCATAAGCGGAAGCACATGTACAAGGCAAAGGAAATATTTCTTTTTCTTGTGTTTTCGTCTATGCTTGTGCTTGCGTCACCCCGGTTGACACGTACGTTTCTTGTGCTTATACTTGCGTCGTACGTGTAAACCAGGCTTTACAAAGCGTTCTAGTTGGTAATGACTTGTGATTGGTTCCGCTCAAGGTGGCGCGGCTCTTGATCTGAAGGCTGTCCAACCCAAACCCGGCAAGTGGATTATGGACATGACCTGGCTGAACTTAGTTGAGCTTAGCAAGTTACCTCAGTTTTCAGGCATATTAGATCAGGTGTGTTAGTGTAACTAGGTAGTAAACTAGTAACTTAATTAACTTAGTTACGTCAGTTCTCTGGCATACAGTCGAACCTTTACTAACAGCCACCTATTTACAACAGCCAGGATTTTTCGTCCTGACCGTGCCCCGATCCATACACTTTACTCTTATTGAAATCTCTCTAAACTGAAACGGCCCGTTAATTATGCCCCATTAGACTTGTATCAGTAACTACAAACTAGGAAGTTAGTCTAGTAACTTAACTTAGTACTAGAGCAGCAACCTACGTTTTCAGGTATTTTATTTTAGGTATCTTATGTTAAGTTAGACTAGTTACTGTAATGCTTTTACAGTAATGAGATTTTCAGTGCGAGAACCTTCCGTTGCAATCTGTAAAGTAATTGTTTTATTTTCGATTTCCGTAAGTTGAAGTGAGGCTCAAAATCGCTCATTGTCTTCGTTGAATAATACAGTTGGCAGCCCTCATCAGTTTGTAGCTGAGACGAGGGATCGTTTGGTTTTCTAACTTGCTTAGCTCGTTTGATCGCCGATCAGTTTCCCAGTGATAGTTTCTAACAGGCACAAGTTATCTTGTAGGTTCGTCGGAACGAGTCTGGCTGGAAACAGTGGTTCGACAATGATGCTCCTGAAGAGAGCCTCATCCCTGATGGCTACGAGATCTCACTGGATACCTTCAGGAAACTTCTGCTAGTCAGGTCAGGCACACTATATAATCCCTTCAATCTACCCTGTCCACAGTTGAAGGATCAACCCCCCCCCCCGGGGGGTGGGGGGGGGGGGGGGCTAACTTGAAAAAGTTTGGGTGGGTGTTCCGTTGGTGTCTAAGAACCCCATCTCATCAGATCGCAAGTGACGAGGAAGTTTTTATTTAACAAGGTTTCTGTTATCATTTTCGCACATTTCAAAACGGCCTGACTTCAACCTGATGTCAAACGCGTTGAACCAGAATCTCAGACTAAAAGACCAAAATTGGAACCCCATCACAGACCTGGAAAGTCAAAGATGGGAACCCCAGCATCCCCAGCGGCACATACCTGTCCTTACCTTAACCTTAAATCTCTCCGCCACAGAAGGCGCATAAGGCCTTCACGCTGCCTTCACAACCTGCCCTGTTCTGTACCGCCGCTTTTGGCCACACTCCAGCTCGTCCACCCTGCCTTATTTCACTCTTTCTCAACAGTCCTTCTCCACGTCGTCTTCGGTCTCCCCACCCGCTAAAACTAACCCATGGTACTTGTCACATACAGGTCATGGTGTCCTGACCGGACGCTACACCAGGCTCGTAAGTACATTGCTGACACCATGGGTGAAAGGTACGCGGAGGGCGTCATCCTGAACCTGGAGGCTACCTGGGAGGAGAGTCATCCTCAAACGCCACTCATATGCTTCCTCTCCATGGGCTCCGATCCTACAGGAGCCATTGAGAACCTCGCTAAACGCAAGGGGATTGGTACGTAGGAATACTACCCTTTAGGGGAGCTACGTCACGGATGGCGCATCTAGTGAGCGTGGGCTCATGTTTCCGAAAAGCGACTGATAATCGAGCCTATGGCGCATCTTGTTAGCCTCAATTGTTTGTCGTTTGTAATCTGTCTCAATCTTCTCCAATCTTAGCCATCCTTGTTCCTGTTTGGTTTATTATGACCTCTTTGGTGTTTATATATCTAAGTAAACTGTTATTTTATGGTCCTCTTCATTCTCGTCCCCAGCGTCCGCGATCCTTTTGGTCAGCACCAAGAAATCACGACCTCTGGCTGGTATCGATTTTCTGAGCTTGCGCAGAGTACTCGTTTTTTCTTGTCTTTTGTCCCCGCCAGAGTCCGATCGAGATTCTTGGTGCTGACTAAAAGGATCGCGGACTCTGGGGACGAGAATGGGTCTCCTTCGATTTGAAGATGATTAAATGATGACTAAATGACATAGCTCCTTTAAAAGTGCTAAAACATGAATTTTATTTTTGTGTAACACGACCTAAAACATTGCCTCCACTTGATAAAACTGAATTCTAAGTGGAGTGGTTTGATGTTGTTGCAGAGTGTCGAGCAGTGTCCATGGGTCAAGGACAGGAAGTGCATGCCAGAAGACTCCTTCAGCAGTCCATGGCTGGTGTATGTTATTATTAGATCGTCTTGTTATACATTTACGTTTTCTCAGTTGTCCTGTTCAAAAATACATCTATAGATACAGGCAAAATTCATAAAGCGACACATTTTTTAATGCGCAGAGGTCGTTGTAGGCACTGGAAAAGGGCACTGTGGCCTCATTGGTGGAAGGGTTTTAAGGCGGGACTTAACCTGAATTTCAATGAAATTTTAAGAGGTTTAAAGAAGGGATACAAATCGTGGCATTACCTGTAAATTAGCTTGTGTTTTTACCTATAGCTAAGTGTATTGTCCACGTTAAATATAAGTCTATCTATCTATCTATACAAGAAAGAAAATGATTTTTGGAACACCAACAGACATTATTTACTGAGTTTGGTCTGGCCGAACGGGAAAATATTTGGCTCTCGTTTATTTTGCACGGACTTCGTTCCCCCCTCCCACTTAGTGAATAAGCTCAAACTCTCGAAACCAAGAAAAGGCAAAGCCTGAGTCTTAACAGCCACGGACGGCTGCTTTGTTTCACTGTGATCATTCCACGTATTACTTGTAAAGATGCAGGCCTCTGTTTTGTGATCACAGGGCGGCTGGGTGTTGCTACAGAACTGCCATCTGGGGTTGAACTTCATGGATGAGCTGCTAGATACAGTGGCTAATGCAGATACAGCACACGAGGGCTTCCGAGTCTGGATCACAACTGAGGCACACGATCAGTTCCCCATCAGCCTTCTGCAGGTACGGCGGCTGAATCCGCATTTAGCATAACCCAGCGGCTGACTATTGGCAAACTCGCAATCTGATTGGCTACACAGGCACCTACTATCGATCGATAGACGGCTCTTGGAGCGCGCGCACAGTTTTTCGTGCATTACGGCCAAAAAGTATCAAACAAAACTGTCAATAAATCAGTTTTATCGATATTCTATGTTTAATAGATCAGCCCCTGGGTTATGCTATGCTACTGTATGCCAATGTTGCGCTGTGAAATTCTTAGAAGAAGACAAAAATAGTAAAAAGAAGCGCGTTTTTTTTTTTTTTTTACATGGTCTTTGTTGTTCATTTATAGTCTTCGATCAAATTCACAAACGAGCCGCCACAAGGCGTGAAGCCAGGACTGAAGAGAACTTATGCTAGCATCACTCAGGATCAGCTGGATGTGACTAACATGCCGCAGTGGAAACCCACGCTGTATGCTGTTGCTTTCTTGCACACCGTCGTTCAGGTAAGAGACATGCTTCTGTTCCTCGTCAGTGGAGACTTTGTGTGTGATCTGTGATCTGTGACTTAGGGCGCTTACCATTTGTCAGAACTTACCGGCCCGAAAGAACTGGCTCTCATTTGGTCTAAATGGTAAGGCAAAAGGCGTGATTACGCGCGCGAGCCTTGCGTGGGATACGCGCTTAGTCTCAAGCCACATCAAGTTGCCATCAGATTGGAGTCCTTATCGTCTTTGTATGAGAGTCATCTGATTGTGACGTCGCCACGAAGTCCAGTTGAGCGCGCGCGCATACCGCAGAATTTCTTTCCTAAAGGCCATTTTACACAGGCGATTTTTTATGCGATTTGAGTGGCGATTTTCAGCGCGATGCCAAATGCTTGTAGCCTTCTTCCTCTTTGACGTCCTTGCCTGTTACATGTGTCCGTGACGTTTATTCTGAGAGCCCGCTTAATACGGACACCCGGATAATACGGACACTTTTGCGTGGCCCGTCCCCTTGGTATCCGTATTAACCAGGTTCCACTGTCGGTATTTGTATTCTCCTTAGGAACGGCGAAAGTTTGGACCTCTGGGCTGGAACATTCCTTACGAGTTCAACCAAGCTGACTTTGGCGCTAGTGTGCAATTCGTTCAAAATCACTTGGATGATATCGACCCCAAGAAGGTACTGAGTGCTTAGAATTTATTCCCTATTTCTCAGTTCAACTCTAACTAGATATGCTAACTGGCTTGTCTAGGGCGTTTCGTGGAACACAGTGAGATACATGCTGGGGGAGGTGCAGTATGGCGGCAGAGTCACTGATGATTACGACAAGAGGCTGTTGATCACCTTTGCTAAGGTACAGTTATCACGAATCCGTTTCTTTTTTGTCTTCAAACGTTTATGTAACCATGCATAAATAAGGTTGAAAAACTCTTAGAAGTGTCAAATAATTTCAAAACACAAACGTTTCGGGCTGAGCCCTTCTTCAGTGTTTATGTAGCCAGCCACTACCGTTGAAGCACAGACTGCGGGCAGTTTCCGCTTTCACGATTTTTGCTTCACACTCGATGAGGAAACAGGTACAATTTTATATCTAGCTGACACGTTAGTTGGGACAGTTTTGGTCTCCCCTGCCCCTCTCAATGTTGGTTTGCAAGATTAGATGACAAAATAGCAATAAACAACATTTGGAGGGGAGAAAGGACAACGGCTGAACGGAAATATCAGCATTATATAAAGTGTCTCAGATTGTAGTTCAAACGACATCAAGTTGGCTGTCAAATGCAGATCCCCAGGGCCTGGTTGTTCAAAGGGTGGATAACGCTATCCACCGGATAAATCACTATCCAGTGGATAGCGTAGTTTGTTTTGTGAACACGTATCCACTGGATAGTAATCCGTTATCCACTCTTTGAACAACTGGGGCCAGGATGTAGTAGAAACCCGCTTAGTAATGACTCTGTAAGTAACTGATGGTTACACTGTGTCTGTCGTGACTCTATTTCGGCCCCAAACCCCCCACGGTCATTATTCACTCGGACCGAGTACAACTCGGTATCCAAAATGGCGTTCAAAAAATAACAAATAAAGTGAATAAGTAGCAAAGGACCGCGAACGAAAATGCTGCTGGTATACGTAGGATCTGTAAAAGATCAAATCAGCCAAAAATAGAAATACAAATAAAGTGAGCAAGGCTGATACTACGTAGAACACTTAAAGCGACAACGACATGATAGAGTCCAAACTGAAAGCCAAAAATGCAACCGTGGACAGCTGTTTCGACCTGGTTGGGTCTCGTCAGCACGGTGTAGCCGCATAAAATAGAACAACCAGCTATGAGGCCAATTGACTATTGAATGCTCGTGGTAATGACCTCAGATGAGCTCAAATTCAAATGTTTGCCAATTGGCCAACGCCAGCGCGTGACCATGAGTAACCGGCAAAGAATTTGAAATAACGCCTTCTGATTGGTCGAAATCGATCAGATGACCCATATCCGGCTCTCTGATTGGCTACTGCCTATACCACCCTGTCTAACTACTACTCTGCAAGTAACTGGTGGTTGTTGTTTTGTAGGTGTGGTTTGGAGAGCACATGTTCGCCGACGACTTCTGTTTCTACACTGGCTACAAGATCCCCAAGTGTCGTAGCTTGGAGCAGTTCTTTGAAGCCATCCAAGCTCTTCCTTCTGTGGACACGCCTCAGGTGTTTGGCTTGCACCCTAATGCAGATATCACGTGAGTCAGTCAGTCGTACTCTTGTCGCCAGAAGAAGTAAACCAGTTTGTTCATTTCTCGACTCTTAGGGCCTGGCTAAACTAGGAAACATGTTTACAGAAACATTGTTTCCTGTAGTAATGTTTCCTGGGTGGCTAAACTAGGAAACATTGTTGCAGAAACATTGTTTCCTGCAATGTTTCCGCTAACTATATAGCGGGAAGCACGAGAAATGTTTCGCTGCTCCGGTGGCTAAGCTAGTAAAATTGTTTCCTCCGTGGCTAAACTGGGAAACATAATGTTTCGGAAGCAAAATTTGCGTCCGTGAAGCAAAAATGTTTTTGACTTGATTCAAAAACATTTTCTTGCTTCCGAGACGCAAAATTTGCTGCTGAAACAATGTTTCTTGCGTGCCGGCTAAACTGGGAAACATTTGCGTCCGCAGCAATTTTTCCGCAACAATGTTTCCTAGTTTAGCCAGGCCCTTACAGGGAGCCTCGCCGTACCATTGCCATTCGGTAGAGGTTTTGATTATTACTTATCAAATACATTAATAATTCATCAAGTTAAAACAAAGCAAATCATAAGCGTGATGGAGGTTTGGTTTACTGCTTAGTATTTGTTTCGATTGAGAAGATATGTCAAACACTCGAGACATTGTTTCATCCGATTTCCAAACACCTAGAATTTCGTCAAAAATACTCCGCTGCGCGTCGTATTTTCAACTACTATCTTCTCGGTAATTTGGAAATCGGATAAAACACTCTTTATCGTGTTAGATATATTACTTGACAACTTTTCACGTTTTGTGTGCAGAGTAGCGTGACGGCCGCAGCAAAATTTTGTTGAGAATATTATAAACAAAAAAAAATCGTATGAACTGCTCGTGCATTTCGTGATTTATGGTCACTCGTAAAGACTCGTGCAATATTTGAGAACTTTCAAAACATCATGCACTCGTGCCCATAAATAACGAATTGCACCCGTGTTCATACGATTTCCTATACAAATTGATGACAGTTTCCCTTTAAATTCTTTACTTTTATTTTCAGGTATCAGAGCAACACGGCCAAAGACGTGCTTGACACTATCATGAGCATCCAACCCAAAGACTCAGGGGGAGGGTCTGGGGAGACACGCGAGAGTGTTGTGACCAGACAGGCAGATGACATGTTGGAGAAACTTCCAAATGACTACATACCACATGAAGTAAGAACAATGGATTTACCCTTTCACTCACAAGAGTGCTAAGTTTAAAACTCAGGAAAAAATATTGAATTCATTTTGAAAAATTGTCAAAAACACACATCACCACATGAAAGTACTGCTCAATCGCTTTAATTTGGATGGTCACACACTAGGGTTTCATCCACAGACTTAAAAGTTAGAACCACCTTGTATGGCATAATAAACAGTACCATATGAAAGTACTGCTCAATAGCTTTCATTTGAATGGTCACACACTAGGGTTTCATCCACAGACTTAAAAGTTAGAACCACCTTGTACAGTGTAATCAGATTTAAAAGTTACAACCACATTCATTGACTCACTCAAGGTTTGACTCCGACAAAGAAATTTTGCGTTTAAATAGTGTAACCGGTATTGACTTTCAAATCAATGTAAATTTGTTTCAATCTGTTTGGAAATGTGATGAAACACTGTCTCTCGTGTAACAGTGAAGCGAATGTTTTGACCTGTTTTTGTGTGTGTACAGGTGAGAGCGCGACTTCAGAAGATGGGAGCTCTGGCGTCCATGAACATCTTTCTAAGACAGGAGATTGATCGTATGCAGCGAGTCATCTCCCTGGTACGGCAAACCCTGACTGACCTGAAGCTGGCCATAGAAGGAACTATCATTATGAGTGAGGTATATAAAGTCAGGATGCTTCTCTTTTCCGCGTGTTGCTGAATTCATCAACAACTTACAGAAATGTTTCTAACGACTGTCGTGAAACTAAAACTGAAATACTGACCGTCGACAAGCGCGGGAAAACATGTAGAACAGGAAAAAAGAGCGGGAAAACATGTAAAACAGCGGGAAACAAGCAACCGGTGAAAAGAGCGGGTAAACGTGTAAAACAAGTGAAAAGAGCGGGAAAACAGGTAACAATGGCCAGCGCGGGAAAAGTCGCATGAGCCAAATCGCAGTCGGTTTTTGTTTCCCATCTGATTGGCTGAGAAAATAATATCCTTGCTCTGATTGGTCGGAGCACACTGCGCCAAAGAACCCAACAAACTAAAATCCAAAGGAAGCTAGTACAAAATTACTTACGAAAGTAAAGCACAATAAGAGCTAATTAGTTTGTGTTTCTCCTTTCACAGAATCTACGTGATGCATTGGACAACATGTACGACGCTAGAATCCCTGCTCTGTGGAGAAAAGTAAGGCATCCTTTACAGGGAAACTTTGGTAACAACTTGAGAATAAACCGCGATCATTGTAGTCTCAGTCACTAAACATGGGCGACTGTCGCTGAAGAAGACCCTAAGAAAGATCTAGACGTGGTGATGAAATATTGAGAAAACATGGTTAAACTAACTTACAGTGAAACAAATCCAAGGGAAACGACTTTTCGTTCGAGTTATCGGGTTTTTTGAGAAATCGAGGGTTCGAGAAATCGGGGTTCCACTGTATGCATGTTGTTACTAATCGTTTATTCTGATTTTGTTTTGTTTTTTTATCTTTCTTTTCGCAGATCTCGTGGGAGTCATCGACCCTGGGCTTCTGGTTCACGGAGTTCCTGGAAAGAAACAGCCAGTTCTCAGCCTGGATATTCAGTGGTCGCCCTAATGTGTTCTGGATGACTGGCTTCTTCAACCCCCAGGGCTTCCTCACCGCCATGAGACAAGAGGTCACGCGAGCGCACAAGGGCTGGGCCCTAGACTCTGTCGTGCTGCATAATGACGTCATCAGGGCCATGAAAGAAGACATCAACTCACCTCCCTCGGTAAGTTTCGACGTTATTTCTAGCTTACTTTGGTGCATAATGCAGGACATGACATGGGTGCTTATAGGTAATTGTATAAAGGTACACACATAACGGGAGACACGGTGGCCTAATGGTTAACACGTTGGACTCCGTCTCGAGTGGTCCGGGTTCGATCCCCGACCGGGGTCATTATGTTGTGTTCTTGGGCAAGATACTTGGCTCTCACAGTGCCTCTCCGCCCAGTATAAATGGGTATCCTGGTATCTGCGAACTGTTACGCTGGGGAGTAACCTGGCGTTGGACTAGCATCCAACTAGGTGGAGGAGTAGCACTACTAGTGGCTTCATGGTACAGAAACCGGGAAACGTTCCGGCAGTGTGGCTACCTTTACCTTTGCACACACAATTTAAGTGTGAGGCCAAACTCACTTTATAGTGAAAGTAAAGGCAGTTAGACATGTATACGCATAATGCACCTTTATTTGTGTTAGTAACAGAAATGTACTATATTTCCCATAACAGGAGGGTGTGTACATATATGGCTTATACCTGGATGGCGCTGCCTGGGACCGCCGTGGCTGTAAACTGATTGAGCCCCAACCCAAGGTCCTCTTCGCCCTGCTGCCTGTGGTACATGTGTATGCAGTGAACTCCACCGCACCCAAGGACCCGCGTCTGTATCAGTGCCCAGTGTACAAGAAACCACAGCGAACGGACCTGACTTACATCACCCCTCTGTGGCTCAAGACCGTTCAGAGTCCTGACCACTGGATTCTCAGGGGGTCGCTCTTCTTTGCGACATCAAGTGAATCAGGAGTAGTCTTACTCGTTCACTTGGAATTTTTTTCTTTCTTTTGACTCTACAATCGCTCACTAGCGATTTTAACGTTCACTGTACCCTCGCTGACCTTACTTTGTATGCATTACAACGAACACGTACGGATTTTTGTAGTTTTGATTGCCACGCATATTTTGTATGTTATCACAACATTATTTTTTTACTTCATGTTGTTAATTTCCAGCGTTTGTTTCTCTTTGATGGCAAACGCAGGTTAACTTGTCAGTCGTTCAACTTTGAATTCAGTGCAACTGTAAAAAATGTTAACTTGTAAAAGTTGAAAGAGAAAAAAATATGTATATTGAAAAAAAGTAATAAAGAAAAATGCATTGATAAAACAAACCTTGTCACAAAATGTGACTTAATTACCTTATTATGTAGTGGGGAGAGACCAACCTCGTTCCCAGGGTCTCTCGTCTTCCCGCCCCCTGGAGCGAGAGAAGAGAGGGGCGGGAAGATGAGAGACCCTGGGAACGAGGTTGGGGAGGGACAGGGAGCGGGAAGTTCACAGGAGGCGGGAGAAGAGAGGGCGGGATTCTCAAGGTGGCGGGAACCGGGAGAAATAGGAAAAAATGTCGCAGCTGGAACCACAACATAAGGGACGGAAATCGGGAGTACAAGGGAAGCGGGAAGTTCAGACCTCCCTGCCCCCACCTCCCCCCACTCCCCCCACTATGTAGGAAACTAACCGCTATATGGTTAATCTCCTTTGCAGCCGTTATTTGGGTAATCACGCTATGTTAGTGAGGAGAGGTGTTGCATGACGACCAAAGTAACGGCCACGAAGGAGACTTAGATGGTTAGCGGATTTCAACTGGTACCGATGACGTGAATATTTTTGGGGAATTTTCATAGTTGTGAACCACCTTATAGCGTGTGTTAACTAACAAGGATGCGGTTTCTTGTTTGACGCTTCACGTACATGTAATTGAACTCGTATGTCACTGTACCATAGATTTATTTTTTTTAAATAATGTATCGACCGCGCCCACCCAACGTACACGGTTTTTTTTTTTTTTTTTTGCAGCAGTGAAAATTTCAAGCAGTGTTGTGCGCGAAAAGTTAATTCCGTACATCAACCAAAAACTAAACGACATTCTTAATTTTACATAAAGAAAGAACAGGTGTAATGAGCCAGTAGAATCCTTGGATTGGAAAGCGCAGAAAGAGCCATCCACCCCCCCCCCCCCGCCCCCCCCCCCCCCTTTCTCTCCCACTCCGGCGGCGCTGTTGCGAAAGACAACTTCTGGAGGATTCTGGGAGTGTTTGTGTAAGTAAAAATACTACAAAGAAAGACTGACTGTACGGTTGGGATAAATGTGAATATATTTTCAATATTTCGTCAGGCAGGGCCTGACTTCTTCAGGGAACTAACTCCAAGAAAAAAACGTTACAATTTTAAACACCAAGAGACAAAAGAATATAAGATTACAAGTAAAAAACGTTACAATTCAAACAACTGAGAAACAAAAGAATAATAGATTACAGGCAAAAAAAACGTTACAATTGAAATATATGAGAAACAAAAGTAAATATGATATGGCATGAAAGCTAAATACAATGTTTATAGTTCTTGACCCCTATCGATATGGTACGCCTCTCGAGCTTTGAGTATAGCGTCACGAGATAATGTGTAAGTAGCAGTCCCTATACAAGGAAATACCTTTAATCTTTAGACCTGTTGCGTTCTCTTATCCTTATCTCAGTCCTAACCGTTCTTTCTATACCCCCCCCCCCCCCCCCCCCATACTATTCCGCCCGATATTTGCGCCCCCTTGCATTCTGTTGCTCTGTGTGCTGTTTCTTTCCGTCGCTCACCCCATCCCGCGCTATCTCTCTAGTTATCCCATCATTTACTGACAAAGTTTACCAGTTTTATTAATTTCATAGATTGCAAAAAAATAAAATAATAAAAATAAATAAAACTTTGTTGCAATCCGGTACCAGTCTTCACGATCGGAATATAAACAACGGAAGAATAAGCCCGAGTCAAGTTAATAATGCATGATGGGTATTATTCAAAATGGCGGAAAGTTTGAGAAGTTCATCTCTCATAATCTCTCTGAATACAATCCAGTTTTGTCGGTCTGTGGACGTCGAATATTGTTTTAAACGAGGAATACAATAACCTATAATGGCAGGAGCGAAGCCGAACCTCTTTAAATGGAACCGGCAAACAAATCCAAAAACGGTAAGACCTCAGACAGTTGCACTGAGAAAGTTGTTTACAGCTATTTTCAACTATAAAAGTATTCGATTCCCGTCATATTTTTTAACAGCACTCTTCAAAAAGTGATGTACAAGACTGGATTAAGGTAATTTTTCAAAGAATCGTGAATGTTTATGTGGCAGTACACAAATAATGTAAATATAGTACATGTATTCATTTCATTAGAGATGTCTTTGCCTCTGCTTTAATTATGATACAGTCGAACCTCCACTAACGGCCACCTCTCTACAATGGCCACCTCTCTACAACGGCCAGTTTTAGGTGGCCGTTGTAGAGAGGTTCAACTGTAATAATTATTATTATATTGTCCTCTGTGATCCTCCAGAGAGTAGAAAGAGCTTCGAGCGAGGCAGCTAGAGAAGTGTTTGGAAACAATTATCAAAGTGTTCTGGAACAAGTCCATGTTGACGATGATGCATTAGTGGAAGGTAAATTTATCCTACAAACAAAGTAATTATTCTTCCACCAAATTCTCAGGTCTAAAAAATAATATTATGTGCTTGAAAATAAAACGTTATGTACTAAAATTAATTATTTATTTATTTATGATCTTATTGACCAAGCGAGAGGTACGGTCCCGAGCAAGCTTGTTTAATAAGAGATTTATTACAGGGCTGCAAATAACAGTCGGTCATTGGACAATGGCAGACCAAAATTTGCCAATGTCCAATGAAATCCCAACTGTGGTCGGACATTATCCTGACAATTTTTTGGGCCTTCCAACGTAAACACTAACACGTTAATAATAGCATTGTAACACGTTTTGTTCTAAACGCAAACTACATGTAGTTTTACTCTGCATTGACAAAACGTTAGATAAGCGGGTTCTCTTATCAAGCGGTACTGTATTATGATGTCCGACCTTATTTTTGTTTTGTCCGACCAAAATGGTGACTTAGTCGGACACATGTCCTTTCAAGAAAAAAATATTATTTGCAGCCCTGTATTACATGACTTTGTGCTTAAAAATAGCTGTGGAAATTAAACCATAACAATGTAAGAAACTTTTACCTGGTCCGACACTTAGAAAATATCGGACTGGCAATAAAGGATTCTGATTGGCTTATTTTAGTTATCGGCCCTCTCAACTGGCTTAGTTGTGTAATAAAGCTGGATATTGTTACTGTTATTGTTACAGCACAAGATTTATTGGATTCCTGGCTGCATGAAAAGAAACGCGATGACTTTGATTTAGAAGTGCAATTTAAAGATGAGAAGTGGGCTCAGAGAAGCAAACCCTTATCACAAGTGACTAGGAACTCTGTTACTGATGATTACTATGGTGGTGATTTTGTTGACACATCTGATCAGCTGCTACAGTCACATGACTGGACAGCACTGAACAGTTATCACAACAGCCAGTCTCCAAATGCTATGGGTGAGTCCAGCTTCAACATTAAATTTTATAGACTGTGGCTCATGGTCTGCGTGGTGTGTTTTGTTCGAGGTACATGTAAGTCTCTGTTCTGGAATTACATGTACATGTATACTAAACAACTTGTGAATATTAATTTTAGGTTTGATTCTCTAGTTAATGAGGTCACCTTCATTAAACTAAAACAAGAATAGATTCAGCATACTAATGCCTAATGGTTAGCTTGTTGGATTCTGGATTGATGTGGTCAGGGTTTGAGCACTGGCCGGGTCATTGTGTTGTTTTCTTGGGCAAGACACTTACATGTAACTCTCTCCACTCAGGAGTATAAATATTATTGGTACCGGAGAGCTACATGTAGCATTCCACCTAGAGGGAGTAACAATACTCCTACATGTACATGTATGTAGACGGCTTCATGCTATGGAAACCAGGATAGCTCTCTGGTAGTGTGGGTCAGATTGGCCCAAGTGTGGCTTTTCCTTTTTACCTTGCGGCCAAAATTAAAATATCATTGAAAAAATATTATAATAATACGGGCGTATTGTTAACTGTTACAATACTTACTGGTTGCTCCTTGGTGTAAATCTTAAAATCATAATCAAATTCAATAGCTCACAGTTCTCACATGGTTTCGGCAGGGATCCATATTCGCAGTCGTCTGGTCGTCCGTGACGACCAAAACATCATACGGACGACCAAAATAACTTGAATACTCGTCCAAAGGACGAGTAAAATCTGAGTCCTTAATTTGCATATGAGTACCTGCCTTCTATTGATTCCTCGTCCAACTGGAACTTTCAGAAAACAGAGACAAATTTGCAGCTTTCTTTCGCGATCGAATCATAATTTTGGGTGCCATGTTTGATAATGCGGTATTTTCATGAGTCGCATGATCGCAGGCTCAATTTTCATGTTGTCAACCGCTGTTATTTCTCTGATGTACTGCAGCATTCAAACGCGAAAACGTGGCTTGACAGCTGATCGTGTAAACAACATGTGGCGATATTTGGATGGCGTTATCGCTGCCTCCAGCCAAAGAAAGTGAAAGTGAAGCTGGCGAAAAACAAGCGAAATATGAAAAGGAGGAACGACAGCGTGCCTTCCTACCTTCATGGCAGAAAAACAGGCCCTGGCTGAAATTTGTGCCTGCATTGCTATCATTGTCTGCCACATCGCAAACTGCTTCGGCTGGAGGCAATATGTTTTGCAAAATTTGCCAGTCAGCATCCCAGTTAGACAGATCACTGGCCCAGAAAAAATGTTTTTGTAGATGCCGGCTGCACTGTGACATCGCTTCGCCTGGAGTCCATGAAGATCCACAAAGCGTCTTTCAAATCACTTAATAACGATCGTGGCCGCCAAACGTCATTGTTAACCTATATGTACATTGTAGCGCGATGCATTATACGATGTTAATAAAAAACGCAAACGTTTTTAACATGTAGCCATTCTGTCGCCTTTTTTTACCAATATTATTCTCTACTTTTGAAAGGGCAACCAAAATTTTGCCAGGGCAAGTATGTTTTTTGGAATACTTGCCCGGCTGACGACTTTGAGAAAAAACGAATATGGATCCCTGTTTCGGTGTTTGTGTTTGCTTGCAGGCGTAGAATATGATGATGAATTAAATGACGAGATATCTGTACAGCAGATATTACGAGACATGTTGGACAAGAAAGTAGTTGAGAAAGATATATTGAATGATTTGGGGTTTGATGGCAATAAACAGAAAAAGGATCCACGACCCAAGATGGAACTCAGACACAAACAGGTACCGTCCTCAGCTATTTTTAGTAACAAAATGACAATAATAGACCTGTTACAGAACCCTGTCAGTACATGCTTGGCAATCATAAAAATAGGTGGTAGTACAAAATGGGAGCCAGAAATGAAAAGAGCATGATGAAATTAGTGAGGTTGCCAATAGCTGTTATTACAGTTGAGCCTGCAGTCAAATACATGTACATGTATTATTTTGTTTTTAAAAAGTATGCAAACGAGTTAGGCCCGATTTCCGCCGCTCTCTCAAGTCCGGTCTTCGTTCTGGCTCATTTTCCCGAACAGCGGCTGGTAATCGAGCCCACAAATGAGGCTAATGGGCCAATACAATGCCAGATTGACCCTTTCGCCTCGTTTGCATGTCAAACGGCTAACAATACCAGATTGACCCTTTTGCCTCGTTTGCATGTCAAACCGCTGACTGTCTGTAATAACTGCTATTTTGAGATCACTGATGATTAAGTGTGAGATTTTATGGCAGTTTTAATTAAAGTTTGAAACATTTATAGGATTTGAATAAAAACAAAAATAATTACTGGAAGGTAAGGCTTGACAATGTCAAGGGGCCTGCCCTATTTCAAAATTCAACTGATTATGCATTTTAGTTTCAGTTACATTGTGTATCTCAGTCTTCAGTTAAATGAAGTTGTAGAAACATGCTCAGATTTCTGATCGGAGTCATTGTAAAATATCTAACAATGTAGCATTCATTGTTGGTTCCAAATGCATGGCATTATAAATAATAATAATAATTATTAATTAAATAAGTGTAAATAAACTGGAAAACCAAAAACTAAAAGGCAGTTCTTGTTGTTATGAGAAGAACTGTTATGGTAAAAAATGAGGCTTATGGGATAAAATCGTTGAAATCGTTAGTGATATACAATGTACAGCTTGTTTCAACTGACATGCTTACATTGTCCACGTACATGTATGTACAGAGGAACCCTCCATCATTAATACGGCTACCTCGTTATTACGGCCACTTTTGGCCCAGACAAAAGCTTGGTCAGTCATTTTCTTCTCAAAGAACCCCTCTATAATATGGTCACCCTGTTTAATAATGCGGCTAAATTTCGGTGGCGCATTGGTGACTGAGTTAGCTGGATTCCACTGTTAGGTGAAAGAGAAAAGCCAAGCAAGACAGAAGGATATAGAGAAGAAAAGGAGAGACCAAACAGCTCGTAAGCAAGCTGAAGCAGAGGCTCGTCAACAGCTGATTAGGGAAGAGAAAGAACAGCAAGCACGAGTCAAGAGAGAAGAAGAACATATACATAAAGAAATGGCTAAGATTCGCAGAGCTATGGAGGAGGAGAAGACAGCTACTAAAGAAAAACTGGATAGGTACATATGAACACTTGAATATGGTCGTGTGTCTGCTTACAGCAGGTTTGACTGTTAGTAGTAGTTCAATATTTCTACATGGTTATTATCATGAGCTGAAGGCAAATGGTTTACAAACTATTTTTACAATTACTGCACATTTCAAAAGCATACGAACTCTGCTCAATCAACAGAACTTTGCATTTTTCGTTGCTGTAAATCAAAGCAGAAGTTCACTTCAACGGGTTAAAAAGGTCATGTCCATGGATTGTGATTGGTAGATTTTGATGCATTTTATGAGTTTCTTTTTTTTTCTCAGGGTCCGTTGGTTGTCGTCGTAATATTATGATGGACAGCAGCAAAAATTGCAATCGATTTACTTTGGTTTTGAACTTCAGAGTTTGTGTGTTATTGAAATGCGCAGTACTTAGTGTTATTCCAACATCCCAAGTGTACTGTAGTCTATTGTTTTATATAAACGTGTGGCTTACTGTAGCCTGCGAGCACAGACAGATTTCCCAGGCACAGATCCAGACCGGTTTCCACCGTTTTATGGAAATTTGTCAGATTTTTAAAAATGACTCAAAATCACAGGAAATAGCATTTTAGAGAGTGAGAATCTAAAGAATTTTCCTGGTGAGAATGTCATTGGACCCTCCGGAAACTGGTCACTTTTTTTCCTGGATCCGCGTCTGTTTCTGGCTGTGAAACAACGGCTGAAAATCCGTCTGTGTTTGCAGGCTAGTCTTACTGGTAAATCAAATATTCTGCTAATGATATTGAAGTTTTTTGTGTTGTTGTTCATTGAAGTGAGCGGCAGAAGGATCAGGATGCAGAGTTTCTGGCTCGGCAGTACCTTGATGAAGAACAAAGAAGGAAGGAGCTGAAACAGAGGAGAGAGGTTGAAGACAAAGAGGAGATGAGAAGAATGCTGCTGGAGCAGATGGAGAGGAACGCAGCAGAAGAGGCTAGCAACAATCTCAGGGTACAAAAATAATCAAAATCCTCAGTCACACTGCTGGAGCTTATCCTGGTTTTCATACATAGCATGAAGCCGACTAGGAGTAACTGCTTAACTCCCCCTGCCCCCTGGGTGGGATGCTTGTCCAATGCCAGTATTCTGTCAGGTTTCCCTAACAGTTTCCTGGTACCCATTTATACTGCTCAGTGCTGGGTTGAGAGATGAACTGTGAGAGTTAAGTGTCTTGCCCAAGAAACTGACCAGTCCTTGAACCCAGACCACTCTATCAGGAGTCCAATGTGACCATTACATGTAGGCCACAGTGTCTCCCACACACATTTCAGTGTGGAATTTTTCAATTGTGTCTCTCGCAGGCATGGATATACATGTAGTAACATATGACTATGTATGACTATGATGCAAACTGCTTCAAGGATACATGTATCAAACAACATTTAGGTCGTGTTCTATTGGAATCAACTGTTTCAACCACAACCGGTTTAGGTTGAAACGGTTGAGGTTTCCCAATAGAACACTTTTCCAACCGTTTTCGGTTGAATTGGCTGCAACCGTTTCAACCTAGTTTGATGCCGGTTGAAAAAGTTGATCAACCAAACCAACCGAAAACGTTTTTTTTCCAATAGAACACGAAAAATCCCAACCAACCTAAAACGGTTGATCCCAATAGAACACGACCTTAATGTTATCAAATCAACTGCATTCTTGTTGTATTATAGATTCTTCAGAGGTACTTTTCTGCTTGGTATTCAGTTGTTGCATCACAGAGAATCAAAATTGGAAAGGCAAAAGCCATGTCTGACTGGCGCTGTAAACTGCGCGCATGGAATGCATGGCAAGCTTATGTCAATCACATCAGATCTGATAAGGAAGCACAAGCTGTTACTATGGAAATGAAAGAAAAGCACAGGTAATCTATTTCACTTCCCATTTGTGGTCAATCAGCTACATGTATGTTGGAAAAGGGAAAGCATCATAGGTCCACAATGCATGCAAAGACACTAGATCATTTTCAGTTGTAACCTCCAGTGATGGGACACCTCTCATGACACTTGTAAACACAGCTCTCTATGCTTGAAGTGCGCTTTCAAGACACCAGCAATTGGGGAGAGGGAGATACATGTAGAAAGTGCTTGATGGATGACAGGAAGAGAGAAGAAAAGCCTCACTCCCAACTTTTCTCCCTTCCCTTCACTCCCATCACTCCCCGCATACCCTCTTTTCTCCCATCAATCTCTCCCTTTTATAAATTCCTCTTGGGTGCCTCACTCCCAACAGAGTGCTAAGTTCAAAACTGAGTAAAAACATATCTTAATTTCATTCTGCAAAATTGTCAAAAACAAACAGCACCACATGAAAGTACTGCTCAATAGCTTTCATTTGAATGGTCGCACACTAGGATTTCATCCACAGACTTAAAAGTTAGACCCACCTTGTACAGCATACTAAACAGTACCACATGAAAGTACTACTCAGTAGCTTTCACTTGAATGATCACACACTAGGATTTCATCCCCAGACTCAAAATGTACAACCACATTTATTGACTCAAGGTTTGACTCTTTTCCATTCTTAATTTTCCAGAAAGGATCAACTGTCATTAAGATTTCACCGTCGCCATGTGTTGTTACGCTGTCTGCGGGCGTGGCAGCAGTGGGTGAAGAGAGAACAGGAGAAGAGACAGATGCAGGAAGAACACGACAAGAAGACTCAGAAGATGGCGGCTTTACTAGAGGCAGCAGCCACTGGCAGACTGTGGAGTGACCGAGGTGGTAGCACTAGCATGTCTTTAGAGTTACAGGATATTGAAGATGATAAAAATGAACAGAGTTCGAGTACAGCAAGGAAAGTGGTAAGAGTCCAGTGTGTTGTGCTTTAATAAAACTGATGTGAAATGCTGGTCAAGTGGTTTTTAAGTGACTGTCTACTGTAGGTATATTAGTGACGGGGAAAGTGTGAATGAGGCCAAATTTTTAGACCCCCAAAAAGTGCTGTTAGTCTAAAACTAGACCCCCAAAAAGTCCCTTGGGTTTTTTTCTATGCATAAAAAAAATAATGTAAAAAAATATATATATATAATATTATTATCAAGAGAGTGCGAGATAGTTCATGCAGCCACCTTTATTTATTCATTCATTGTGCATCTGTCACAAACTTTAGGCAGACAGCAGTCATTCTTTCAAAGTGGGGAGTTATCAACCTTAAAAAAGTCCCAGCCAAAATCTTTCTACCAAAAAAATTCCGCCAGAAAATTTCTAACCCCCAAAAAGACCCAAATCACAAATTCCAAACCCCCAAAAAGGCCTTCGCACCTCCCTGTCACTAACTTACCCGAGTTCCCCCTCCCCCCAGGGCTTATAACCACAGTAGTTTCACAACTTTTTTTGTTGTAGGATGAAATGTTCTCACGACCTGCTAGGATTGTGCCACCTAAGCATTCTGGGACAGCGGAAAAACATTCTGAGCAAATTTCATCAAGAAAGGTGGTGGATAGCAATAAGCCACCGACAGTTAAACCAGCTTGGATTAATCAACAGAAAAGGGAACAGCCGAAAAAAGATGCCAGGATTGAAAAGGAGACGAAAAGTAAATCACATCGACAGCGCAGTTACAGTGAAGTGGAGAACATTGAAATCCTTTATTCTGTCGCACAAACCAGAGACAAAACGAAACGCGAAAATAAGAAAGCTACCCCAGGCTCCTTATCAAAGAGTAGATCAGAAGACAGGCTTGATTCACAACAGGCTGAATCTACTGAACATATTTTAACAGAACGATCAGAAAGTACTGCATTATCAGACAGTAACACATCTACTGCACCCAGTAAATTCACCTCAAGAGAAGCTGTTGTTAAATCACAAAAACCTACAACTAAACCACTACTTCTGGGTAAGTTGTATACAGTCGAAGCTCTCTGAGCGGACACTCTTGTAAGTGGGCAGCTCTACTTACGGCCGCCTTGACAAAACCCTGTTTGAACTCTAGCTAATACAAACTCTGTATTCACACATTCCCGTAAGCGGCCAGCTCCAGTTGCGGACACTTTTTCTGCTTCCCGAGGGTGTCCGCTTACAAGAGCTTCGACCGTATGCCTTTATATCCCTTATGTTTCTTAGACTTCAACATTGAATTTCTCGTTAGAATGTTGATACATTGTCAAGCAGACAGGTGAGAATTAAGAAAATCATCAACTAAGAGATATTGTCTTGATGGACTACCAAATTCTCAGAACTGACATTAAAATACATGTATGATATTCAGTTAGGAGAATTTGGAGTTCAAGCTTAGAATTTATTATTAATTTAAAGGGTTTGACAAAGGGGTGGGGTGGGGTGAGGGGGGCTGGGGATAGCTTTTACAACCCAGAGTACATGTATGTACGCTTTCAGTCAATAGAACCTGGAGAAATCTGAGTTACAAGATTGGATAAGTTAGGGAGTCGGACCGTTAGATTTTTGCCTCGGATCCAAATATTTTGACTAGTACCTCCTCTAGGAATAGTGTTTTTATGATGCATTAAATAACTTCAAGCGAACTGTTACTCACGTTGCGTTGTGTTATTTTTAGCCATGGAGGAACGCGCTCAGCTGCGCATGGAGCGAAAGAAAACTTTAGATGAAAAGAAGAGAAAAGCTGAGGAGGATAAACTGGTATGCTAACTTCTGCTGTAGTCTTCTGCAGGTAGTCACGCAACGCTTCTTTTCCTTTTGGGAAGAGCGTTGCGTGACAATCCATATAGTGGCTGTGAAGGAGGCTACTGTTGCTGCATGCTATGGCATTGTTTTCCTTTATTCGGTTTTGTATGTGCAATTGCACTCTGTATTATACACGGAAAAATTCATATAGTTTTGTTTGTAATGTACCGTTTCCACAACACATCCATAATTTTTATCCTTGTACCTATTACTTGATGTAGTGTGACAGATTGTGTCGCACACCAGAATACCCTTGCATTTTTATGACAAATGTTATTACCATATGACAGGCATTTCTCAAGAAAGAACAGGAGCGTAAAGAAGCAGAACTTTTGGCGGAAAAACAAGAAGTGTTGCGCAAGAGAAAAGACGAGAAACGCGTGGCTAGAGAGGTGAGAAATATGTTCTGTTCAACATCTATTTTCCCCTTACAATGGGTTGTCAATCAGACAGGTGATGAGAATAAAGAAAATCATCAACGAGGGAATATTATCTTGATGTAACACCAAATTCTCAGTCTATGCTTTGATTTTGTTTTCACAGCGTGAGCTCGAGAAACAGCGTCAATTAGACCATAATCGCCAGCAAATTGCCATGGCAACCCAACACTACGCATCTACCCTCCTTAAAAAGTTTGGCATGTTGCCATGGAGACGTCTAGTAGAGATGACGCGAGAGAACATGTCACGTGCTACATTACATCATAACAGAGTGTTACAGAGTTGCTGTTTTCATCCCTGGCTGGATTTCACCAGAGCAGTGAGTGAAGAGAGACACGAGGCAGCAGAATCACTCAACAAAATGATTTTATTACGCAGAACATGGAAACAATGGAGAAAGGTTAGTGAGGACAGCTTGCCTCTTGATCTCCTCTCGATCAAATACTAAGTTGGAACAATGTTTTCTCCTGAAAAGAAGTGATGATAAATTTTATAAGCTTGTTAGAAACGCAATGAAAAAGATATTATTCAGTTAGTGACACAAGCTACTCGGAAGAAGAATCCTAAGTTCTCCCAACAGGAGTCGAACCTATGACACACACACCGGTTGGACGCTCAAGGCCATATAACTAGGCGTTTTAAGTTTTCTTGTCTTGCAAACTTGCAATGCTATGCTCATAGTTTGTACCTTAACAATTCGAACCTCGTTGATACATACAGACACTGAAGGGACACACCCAAGTGTCTGTATTATAGAGGAAGAGTTTATATGCACAGTCGAATCTCCCGTGGGCGACAACTCATGGTCGCTTACGAGAGGTTTTACTAATAGTAATTTGGCTGCATGAGAGATGTGGTCGCTTAATGGAGGTGTATGAGAGGTGATCACTCAGCGAGGTTTGACTGCACAGATGTTGGTTTAATTACTGTACATGGCGATTTCTCTTAGACAGTCAAACTACTCTAAATGAAAACCGTAAGCAACCAAATTGGCAAAACAGTAAATTTTGACAAAATGGGTGGTCGCCTACGAGAGGTTGACTGCACATGTTTCATGAACGAAAACTGTTGTTGTTTTTGCTTATCGAGATAGCTGGTATATGGTGTTGTTGTAATTATTTTGTAGTATGGTCAGCATGCCGTCAGACTGCAGATGGTGGCAGAGGATTACTGTTCTTCTTACCTGGTCAAAAAGTACTTCAGATGCTGGCAGGATTACGTCACAGAGCAACAAATCATGTTATGGGAGAAAGAGAGAGTAGCTGAGGAACACAATGAATGGTAAATGTTGAGTGCAAGAGTGGTTTTCAATTGACTATCGAGAGTGTTTTTGTGTTTGCTGAGTTAAAAAAGAATCCTGCGACATGCTATAACCAATCAGAGGCAAGCATGCTGTTTTTTAACCAATCAGATGCAAAACAAACCAAAACCAATGTGACTACGTGACTACGTGAGTTTTCCCGCGCTTAGACACCGGTTGAATGTTTTCCCGCGCTTGGTACCAGCTGCATGTTTTCCCGCGCTTGGCACGGGTCGCATAGCGTGTTTCCCGCGTTTGACACTGGTTACATCTTTTCCCGCGCTTGGCACCGGCGACTACATGTTTTCCCGCGCTTGGTACCGGTTGCATGTTTTCCCGCGCTTTGTACCGGTTGTATGTTTTCCCGCGCTTGGAACCGGTTACATCATGTTTTCCCGCGCTTGGAACCGGTTGCATGTTTTCCTGCGCTTGGTACCGGTTGCATGTTTTCCCGCGCTTGGTACCGGTTGCATGTTTTCCCGCGCTTGGTAACGGTTGCATGTTTTCCCGCGTTTGGGAGGTAATATTTTCCCTTTTTTATGTATTTTCAGGCGATTAAAGAAGCTAGCGATGATCTATTGGAAGAAATACATACCAATGATGAGATCATTACGAGATAAGGAAATCAGGAGAGCGGAGATGAGGAAAAGAGTGAACAAATGGCTTCCTGATTTTCAGAACCTAACTGAATCATCGCCTTGATCATTTGCGTTACTGGTGAAAAAAAGGGGATCTGTAAATGAGCCAGAAAACTCTCTCCAGGCTCTAACGTCCGTTGTCACGCCAACCTCGTTCCCAGGGTCTTTCATCTCCCCACCCAACGAGGTTGTTGTCACGCCACAACAGATGCTCGGTCACGCGAGAGCGCCTAGGATCGTTTGGATTGACGCGGGAAAGTTCTTAATGGCGGGAAAATAGCCATCAATGTTACATTGCGACTTCTTAGCTTGATAATACTATAGGTCAAGTTTTATTCCCTTAACCGTCCACTTGTGGATGAAGAAAAAATGGTTTGTAAGAAAAGTGTGTCTCTAAGATTTCGTATATTCCCACTAAATTAACTATACGACGTGAAATAAATATCGTGTACATAGCCATTAGCTTTTTCATTTATTGTTTTACCAGAATCATGGGTGTCGTTGCCTGCGCAATTTTATCTATTTATTTATGTTGGATTGCAGTTGGTGATGTAAAGTTTTGTTTAAAAAAAACTGAGTTTATTAACAACTTAAAGTTTACAAGGTATATTAACCGCCGTAGCGAATTTGGAAAGCTGACGTTTCGAGTGTTAGCCTTTCGTCTCCCAAGAGCGAGTGCTAAGTTCAAAACTGAGGGGAAAATCTGGAATTTCATTTTGCAAAATTGTCCAAAACAAACAGCACCACATGAAAGTGCTGCTCAATAGCTTTCATTTGAATGGTCACACACTAGGGTTTAATCTACAGACTTACAAGTTAGAACCACCTTGTACAGCATAATAAACAGCACCACATGAAAGTACTGCTCGATAGCTTTCATTTGAATGGTCACACACTAGGGTTTCATCCACAGACTTAAATGGTACAACCACATTTAGGTTTGACTCTGAGAGTGAAAGGGTTAATAATCAACTAAGTGTTTCACTTAGCAGCCTATTATGTCGGTTTTTGCCATTTTGGCAATAAAGACGGTAACTAAGATGAAATGGGAATTCATTACAGTTTATCTGTTAATTTGACTCCAGTTATTATGATACGGTGCTGCCTGTTTTTTCATCCTTAACCGCTTTCTTTTCTTCCAATACTACTGGTGATTCTTTAGGTTCTTTTTCTTCCTTCTTAGGTTTATTGTGTTCTAATTTGTCGCCTTGCCTGGTCAGCATTTTGTTCGCAGGACTTTTGATTTCTGCGCTGATAGTTTTCACTCGTTGCTGTAGCAGTTGCGGTGTGCATGACTTGAGAGGAGAGTCTTGTTTTTTAGTTGTTATAGTTGAGACGGGTTTCTGTGTATTCCTCTTGCGAGGAGAGGGGTTTGGATTCCTAGTTGTCCTCCGTGTACCCTTGTTGCCTCTGCTGTTGCTGTTCTCCGAGACTTGAGTTCTGTTAAAGCAGCTAGCTATGACAAATGGCGTCGGATTGCATTTGAACTCCTCGTGTTTAGAGAGTTCATTGCAAGGGAACTCCTCCACCAGAAGCTGGTCGACATACAGGTCATTCAGGTTTGGCAGGATCGTCCCCTCGCAGCCGTTATACGAGACGCTTTTGAGGTACACCTTCAGCTTCCTTAGGCGTCGTTCGTCTGAATAATAAAATAATTATTTGACTGTTAATCAAATCGAACAATCAAGAGGAGCCAAATTGTAGCTCAACCCGCTACCGTTTCCCAACGCCTCCACTCCCCGATAAGAACAGTGCAAGGGAGATTATTGAAGAAGAAAATATTACGTGACCTGCAGCCAAACGAAAGGTAGTCTCATTCAAGCCAGCCGTTATATATTTGGGTATAGAGATCATAGTACTGATTAGAAATGTGTATCGCCACTGTTGGAGAGTTCAGATTCAAATTATATAGTAATTTTTCGTCGTGCAACGCGCAACGCAAGGAGAAGCGTAGCAGTCGTTTGAGTCTGCATAGAAGGCTAACATCATCTTTTACGAGAAAGTGATCCCCATATAGTAAAATCATTTGATATTTAAATAAATGCTCCCAACTTTGCTACTTAAAATATATGGAGACACGTACGAGAATTTATATGTCCATAACTAACCTGCTGCTGTTTGAACAGCACTTGAAGGAGCGTTAGGAAGACTAGTGGCTTTAGGCTTTCTAGATTTCGTTTCCGCTGTGTTTTTCGCAGTTGAAGATGAAGTAGTCTTGGCAGAACCTTTTCCATTTGTTTCCTTGGAATTTCCTGGTTTCTTGGACTTTTGCGCGCATCCCTTTGCTAATCATAAAATATAATGACAGTGTATTAAATTGAGCAATGTTTAAAACTGAAAAAAGCTAGAAAATTCTCAACAGTGCACGTTCCAAAGGGTTTTCATCTTACCGGGAGCTTTGTTGTTGGTGACTTTAGCAGCTTTCATTGCTGCGGTTTTTTATAAGTTACGATCAGTTGTTCTTTTTTACTCCGACCGTTATACAAGCTCGCGCTCAGCTGACGATTTACTGCGACATTCGAACCGGCTTTATACGGAGGAAGAAACGCCATTAATCGCTAAAAGCTAAGATATATTCCTTCCTGTGAATGACTATTGACATTTTATAGCTGCGCCCAATTTTAATTTACTCGCATTCTAATAAGGTAAAGAAAAAAAATCATTTTAATATGTATGAAAGGCTAGCACAAACTCTTTTCGTATTTGACTGTTTGAAGCCTGAAAAACATTGTCTATTTTCGCCGATTCTCTTATCGACTCTTATATATGCTTCTCTCTTAGACTAGTATAAAAGCGGCGATTCCACAAGTTTTATTGCAAAATAAGAAGTCATTGTTCCGTTATTCTTCTACTCCGATTTTCCTCTTTTCATTCCATTCCAAATTTTTTCAAGTCTGGAAGCGAGGCAAAATTCAACCAATCACAGCGCTTCATCTCTTGGCGCGGAAATTTGCTTTGTTTTAGTTCTTCGCGCGGTTAAAATAATTTCATTCAGAAGTTGCTTCGCTTGTTGTAGGGACTTCGTTTAGTCGTTTGCCCTCAAATATTCCTCATCTTCGCTTCTGATAATGTCAGTAATGAAAGACATCACCAATTTTAGCTCGAATACGGAGCAGAGCAGCCACGGCAGTTCACCAGAGAGGGATATTTTCGTCGCTCCGAGCTCGAGAAAGCGAGGCGCGAAGCAAGCGTGCTTGCAGAGATTTCTGCAAAAGCCTGAAATGCTCGCAACTTCCAGCGGTGGAGAGGACAACAGTGAAAGCGAAGGAGATGAAGAGGCTAATTCAGTGTTTATGACTCCAGAGACGCCGAGTGAGCCCCGACAGAAAGTGAATCGTTCCAAGCCAAAGAAGCTTCGTCTTGGAGGAAGAAGCGTGCGAAACGAGAACCCCGCGCTTTCGGTCACACTAAAAGGCCTTACCAAAGCGCAGTTGGTAGATTTGGTGAACACTTTGGTGGCAGAAAAACATCCAGATCTTGAACAGGTAGTGTATTCTTTTAAATGTTTGCAGGATAAGCCGTGGATCGCAAACGGAGCTTTAAATGACGAAGGACGCCATTTTAAAACAATAGCACGCTTTGAAGCGATTGTTATGTTGATTAGGTTAAATGCTTTTTAAAAAGCTTTGTGGCCCAGCTCATGTGATAAGCTTATTTAATATTTTCGCTCGTAGGAATTGCGAGGTCTTATCCCTGAGCCAGATCTTACAGAATTGGAAGAAAAGCTGAACTACTTGCAGAGAAACATTTACAAATCCTTCCCGCACGCTCGCTACGGATCCTCGCGAGATGCCTTCTGTTATCGCCGAGTCAACACGCACATTGCAGCATTCAAGGTGAGTCTTGGTTCTCCTAGCGCTACTAATTATCGTTGATAAGTCTCGATAGAAGTGAAATTTTCACAATATTAATATAGTGCAAGGAAGGGTTGTTTGACAATTCCTCCCTTCCCCACCCCTGGGAATTTAACCATACGTCGGGGGGGGGGGGAGTGTTGTTTGAATTACCCCAGCTGGTTTTGTTGACACTTAACCACTGGGCCGTGATTTATAATAGGTCAGTATTTGCACTTTCTATTTTATTTTATTTTTTCATAAATTTTAGTTTGACTATTCTGATGGCTTCTGTAGGGTGATTGATTGAATTGTAACCAATGTCAAATAATTTTCCCCACATTTTTGGAAGAGACACAAGATAAATTTCCTCTTCCAGATCTCTGTTTTTATTCTATGCAATTAAATTTAGGCCATTAGATCTTGCCCTATAGAGCACTAAAGTGCGACATCACAATTTTTCAAATTATTTTTATAAAGCCTCAAAATCCCATCATTAGATAAAGATTGCTGTTGTATGGATTAGCATATGTCGTAATGGCGGTAAGCACGTTTTTTTTACGGGCTGCCACTAATTCGGCGCTAACTGACCCATGTAGCTTTCTAGAGCTATGGCGACTAAAGAACAGATTAGAGAACTACTGAAAGCGTTTTTGTTTTTCTCTTCTCTGTTTTTATTTATTATTTATTTATTTATTATTATTATTTTTTTTTTTTAAAGTAATGTATAGAACAGCTACATAATCGTATTTAACATAAACAGGCTAGAGGTTAACTAGAAAACCCTCCAGTTCATTTAACCTCTAGGCATTTACTATAATTAGCTAATTACTCAAATACCATTACAAACTACTATTAAAATAATATATCCAAAAAATGTAACCTAATTTTTATAAAATGCAAAATAAAATTGTTGTTGTTGTTGTTGTTGTTGATGATCAGCCACAGAGTTTCAACTTGTTAGCACAAATAGAGCAAAATATATAGATCAGAGTTTCAAAGTTTGGTACCGTCCCCTACTAATGTCCATAGTCGTGTAGCTTTGCATAATTTGAAAAATAATTATTATTTTATCAAACAAAGGTTCTATGCATGGTGGTCCCTTCCACCCGCCAACAGCAGAAATTAATGTCAGTCTTAATTTATTTATTACAGAAAGAGTGTGTAAGCCAAGGACAAACCCTAGTAGCCTCCCAACTGTGGGAATCCACAGTTGAATATGTTCTGATGGCTTGGTCGTTTGTGGATGGCATGCCAAACTGGGATAACCCGTCGCACAACAAGAGCAAAGAACAGTGCTTCAAAACTTTAGCTGTTCATTGTAAAAAAGCCCTTATGAAACTGAAGAGCGGCCTTTCAGAAGATAAATGTGACGACTTGCTAGAAAGGTAAGCCTGAGATAATATTTTGATACAAGTTTTTAGAAATTTCTATCCTGATATCTTTTGCTTTTTGCAAGAGATTTAAATTTGTTAATTTTGTGATTCATTTAGGATTTGCAAAACTTAAACACCAAACTTTAACCTTAGAAAGAAATTGTAAGATTTCCTTGTGTGACTACCCAAATCTTCTGAAAAAATATTTTTCCGCTTATTGCAAAATTGTTCCTTGTCAAAGATGATTATTAGCTAGTGGGTTAGGTTTGCATATTTTTACTTTTTAAAGTCAAATCTGTAACCACAGACTGTTGCAACAGACCGAATACCAGATATTTTTTGTTGTTGGATCCCAGAAAAAATGAATATTCTTCTTGCACCAGTCTTCATCAAGTGCAATACCTTGTCTTATTATAAAATGGATGGAAATCTCTTGTATTAGAAGTAAGGTATTGGAAAAAAACTGTTGCTATAAAATTCAACTAACTACAAATACCGCACACAATTTGCAAGCAACGATGACATAACAAACACCCTCTGATATGCTCACCTTGTGAATTTTATTTGCAATCAAAACTGTTGACTCAATAATTAACTTACTAAGTGACATAGATTAACTCGTGCCTTTTCGTCTTTACAGGATGGAATCCGCATGTGAGCAAAACAACCAGTTACAGCCATGCATGGACCAGCTGACTGCATTGAAGTCAAACTTAATTTTAGCTGTTTTATAGTCAGCAGAGATCATCCAACAGCAAAAGCTCTATTTTTTTAAATTAATGTTGTTGAAGAGCAGCTGTCAGTTTTGTACAGACTACATGTATATATAATGTGCCCTAAATTTATAGGAAAATTAGTTTGGGTATTGTCAATGTTATTGTTGTATTTTGGTTTCAATTTGTAATATTACAGAAGAAAGATTAGATTTTTATTTTAAAGTGGCATAGAATGCAGTTGTTTAAAATATATGAACGTACTTACCCACATATGATTGTTAAAAAAGTTGAAATAAATATTTTTGAAATTAATGTGGGTGCTTTGATATGTTTTGATTATGTTGATGTGTGTAAGAGTTGATGCTTTTCAGAACCTATCTACTTTGATGACATAATTAAATGATACGTGTATGTCCCCCAGTCAATAGTATGACATGGTTATTTGTCATTGGGTAAACCGCAGTTTCAGCTGAGGCTAGTCTTGCTTACTGGATGTAACCAACAGTAGACTTTGGGGTGTGGGCAGGGGCTGCAGTGCCCCTAATAAACGTCAGTCAAATGGTATTTTGCAAACCTGCAATGAAATCTGGAAATAGCATTTTTCTGGAGGTAAGGGGGTGGCATACCACCTGCACACCCCTCCCCACCCCCTACTCTTCAAATGAACAAGCGGGAAACATTAATTTTCTGTGGTGGCGCCTAAACTTTGGAATCAAATTATACAAAAACGATTGCCTAAATTTACACTGAAGAAGGGCTATGCCCGAAACGTTTGTGACTATTCATGTATGTGACACTTTCTCTATTTTTAGTCTTTTTTCATGTTCTATTAGTTATTTTTAAATTGAAGTATTCATTAAGTGTCCAATCTCGTTCCCAGTTTTTTTTTTCCCGTTCAGCCTAAAACTAGGAACCCATGTTGTTACACGGCAAAAGCGAAATGGATTGTTATTAATATGGTGTTGAATAAATATCATTCTTCACTGCAAATCAGGTGATAACATCGTCTTCCGGTTTGTCCAAGGAAAGCACTAGTGCCAGTCCTACTCCTATCCCATCACGCGAAGCTCGCGTTAATTTTTTTCCGCCCTTGAACACGCGCGTACACAAGCCTGTTTGGCTATTTTTAGATCACGCGTGTGTCCCGTGGTGCATGCGAGAGCGCAAATTTGCGTATGTTTATATTTTTTAATAAAAACATAGATTATTTTTCTTTCCTAACTATTACCAAGAGCATAGTCTCTTGCTATTACATAAAGTCTCCATTTGTTGAAATATTTCCTTGGAAACCACTTTGCTTGACAAAAAATCCCGCAGTTTCCGAATAAAATGCCTATATATATATTTTTTATAGAAACATAGTAAAATGTACTAGTTTTTTCAGCATGGTGTTGTTTCCTTGCTATATTACACAAATTGGCTCGGACGTTCTGGTGAACAACCAAGAGAAAGTCTTATTAAATACAATTATAAATTCTCTCAGTAGTTTTCAATCTTTAGTTTATTTTGTCTAGCCTGCTCCTTATCCTTACCTTTATTTGAATAGGGTTTTCAAAGTAATAATTTGAAAGTATACGGTGTATCAAGCGATCAACTCAACGCATAAGGAGTTTTTTAATCGGTTTCTATTAAAATTGTCACCAAAACAACTCGAATTACTTATGTCAGTGTTATGTTATCTGAGTGTTTTAAATCAGTATTTTTTTTCTTTCTACGTAGAGAGCGGACGACGGAAAGAGAGAGACAGAGAGTTCTCGGTATGTGTGTCGTGTGTGTTGTAGCATAAGATAAGTGTTTTTTCGGTTTTTCAAACCGTCTGTTATACCATTTGGCCATCCCCATAAAATGTTTTGTTTCTCTCTCGTGAAAGTGGGTCGGTCCGTCGGTAAAAAAAAAAAGAATAATAAATAATTCCAAGCGAGCCTTGATTATCAGTCTTCCCCGTGACCACGCACCATTTTGAAACGAGCCGATATCACTCTGAAAGGTGTTCGAAGACTCTTGGTTGTTCACCAGAACGTCCGAGCCAATTTGTGTAATATAGCAAGAAAAAAATACCATGTTTCTAGAAAAAATATATATGCATGTTATTCGGAAACTGCGGAATGTTTTTGTGAAGCAAAGTGGTCTCCAAGGAAATTTTTCCGCAAATGGAGACTATGTTTGTGTTATAGATAAGGCCCAGTTCAGACGCCGTACTTCACATGAGCCGAATCGAATTCGATGAATTAAGTTCATGTGAGGTACGGCGTCTGAATCAATTCAGAACGGCTCAATGAATTCGGATCGGCTCAGCCGTTCTTCCCGCCTGACTCAGCCGGGAATAATGGCTGTGGACCGGCTTTGATTCAGACGCCGAACTTCACATGAGCCGAAACAAATGCATGAATTATTATAATGTATTTTTCAATATAACAGCAATTTTCACCTATTAATTTAAGTTCGGCTGAATTAAGCTCGGCGTCTGAATCAATTCAGCCGGGCTAAATTAATTTGGGTCGGCCTAAATTCAAATTCGATTCGGCTCATGTGAAGTACGGCGTCTGAACTGGGCCTAAGAAAGAAGAATTTTAAAAAACGTACTAATCTTCTTTGTAGCCGTATTTTCAGTTTTGCTGACAGTCTATGTGGCTGGTGAATCTGTTTTTAATAATATTTACTAAAAAAAGATCTTGTTTTCTCGTTCTTTAAAGCCAAATACTCGCCGATGCGTTTTGCAAACAAATTAATTACTGACCGTGGAAAACAAAACTATGGAAACCAATTTGGAAATGGCCATGCAAGAAAACATTTTAATCCTCGCAAGAATATTTCAGTTTAACTTTATGTACATTGAATCCTGGCCAAATTCTTTTAAAGACCCCTTTCTCGGTTGTATTCGTTTATTCCAGAACAAATTATAAAATAAGTTATGAAGGTACATTTAAATTTCTATGGCTATTTTATTAAAACAATCGCTTTTTTAAAACTGACGTTTCTACGAATGTCATAAGACTGCGTGCTGGGCCCAGCGTCTGTTGACACCGGCGGCTTTCCGGCTACGGTAGTTCAGTCTCATTTCACAACTTTGCAGTATAAAGGATCGTTACCTTTGGCGTTTACTGCGTTTAGAATGATGAGACGAAATCAGGCCGGTTATATGACGTTTAAAAATAATCTGATTTCATTCATGCATTTATTCACTAGAAATGTTTAACAATAATTCAAAGCAATTAATTTTATAAGTATAAACACGATAAGTAATTAAGACTCTTACACGTACATATTGCTAAACTTTGCTACGCGACCGTATAAAACACTCAAATTCAAACTGAAATGTTAAAATGGGAAGCAGACAAGCTAACAATCAATGATATTATTTTTTTCTGTAGTAATTGTTAAGGGATATGCATGAGGCAAGCCTTTGTCAACCTCGTTCCCAGGGTCTACTCCGCTTTCAAGATGGCGGCAGGGCGTAAATATCTCTCTTTTCGTAACCGTTGCTGTACAAGTGAAAAACAGACTATTCCAGACTTGAGATTTCCATAGGAATGAGACGAGGTAAAGTAAAAATGCGAGGAATAATCACGATTCGCTTTCATCAAAGACCAAGGGGAGTTAAAGTTATTGTTTAGGAGTTTGCAAACATCTATGTTGCCGATAACATCGTTTTTGCTGTCAATCATAAATCATCCACCAATCAGAAGTGAGTATACATTTCAATACAAGCCTATTGTCCTATAACTCGTAATCAGACACATCTTCATTCAGATACCACGTCGTTTGTTTGCCAGAGATAGAGACGAAGCAGCTTATCTCGTATTATCATTCAGAGGTAGGTAGCAAGTTTCCCATTCTGATCATATTGTTATTATATACTTCAGACGTCGACCTTTTAAACAAGAATTTCCAGGGGCACCCAACGGATCGTTTTGGTGAAATATCTGTTCGGAACGCCTATAATCGCCTCAGATATTCGGATTAATTAGGCCCTATTTACATGGAAGGAGGATGATCCTAGTGCTAGGATCATCCTAGCAGGCGGATCATCCTAGCGCGACATGTTTTCTGCTTTCAGTTTACATGCGAAGGGTTGCATTTGGCCCTAGCACTAGGATGATCCCAGCGCTAGGATGATCCTATCTGAGATGAGGGACGATCCTAGCGCCAGGGTTATGTTTTGCCCTTGTAAACGCTTTGCTAGGGACAACTCGCCTACCCGGGACAACTTTATTTTGACTTCAAGAAGCAAAATATGTTCAAAATACCAACAAAATCAATTATTTGTGACCAAAAAACATCGTATTCATTCAGAATTTGTTTTACCTTTGCTTTGTAAGTAAATAATTTTCGGATAACGGCTTTTTGCGACGAAATTTTCGATATAATATTTGTCGCTACTGTCGCTAAAATACTCCGGATAGCAGAATAGAGGAGAATAGTTTATAGTTTTGCCGTCAAACGCGTTCCAAACTTAAGAAAACTTATGTCTTGGATTTTAGTGAGCTTTAGAAATTGACTATGATTTTATTGGAACTGATAAGCTACGTAATTAAAGCGAAAAATCGGTTTTGGCGCTAAATTTATTATCCGTTGCGTGTTTTATTTACAAGCGTGACGCCTGAATTGTCCCGGGCAGTAGGGGGATCCTACCTGTGAAATTTTGCTTGTAAACCGGGGCTATCTTTGACCCTCTTGCTAGGATGATCCTAGCACTAGGATCATCCTCTTCCCATGTAATAAGTTTGGAGTTTTCTTTAGGGAAATATCGTCTCGAAATTTCTTAATATGGGAAAATTAATGCCTATCATTTTTGGAGAGATAAAAATTTTGTTTTGGGTACAAGAAAAGGTTAGCTAGGATTTTCGGAAAAGAAAAAAGGTCAGCTAGGAGTTTCGGAAAGTAAAAATCAGCAAGGAAGAGCTGAGGTTTTCGGGAAATGACTAAAAAAGCCCTAATAAATTCGTGAAGTCTAAACGGTTCCCCTAGAATGACCGAACAGATATAAATTTTATAGCGCAGCTTAGAATTCATTTATAGATCTTTAAAAGCACACCAGACAGCCTAAAATAGTGTTTTAAAGCATTTGGGAGAAAACCGTCGTTGGGTGCCCCTGAATTTCAGGCACAAAATATATGGGCATTGCCATTCTTGCGCCCAGTTGTCAATCAAAAACAACCTGCGCTTTATCTGCGACCCAGTTTCTGATAAAATGCTTTCAACTTCACCTTTGCTAAGAATGTTCCGCTAAAACGTTTGCAATTTTATTTTTGTTAATGTTATAGTTTGGTTTCATGAGATTTTGAAGCATGTTTAATTTGCAGGACGCTTGACTCAACAACGTGTCATAACTGCAAGGGTACACATTTGCATTTCGCCCCAAAGTGTGAAATGTTTGTTCACAATGAAATGTTTTGTTTACAAGCCTCCTGGTCGGTTTTCAGTAGTTTTTCTACCACCGTTTAAATAAAAAATCGTTTTCTCAAGTTCTTTACGGTTAAACCGAAGCCAAAATTTTTAAAACAAGTAATAATCATTTTAGAAAGTTAGGGAGTTTGTGAAACTGGTTGAAAATTGGGGCGGCTCCGTTACCATAACGCAAAATCGACATTTAAAATATTGTCAATATTTTTTGTTTATCCGTCAATAAGGATAATTTTTCATTAATTTGTGACCACTTAGAAGCCTTGTTTAGCGTTAAGAAGACATAAGTTGAAACATTTCTATCCACATATTAGAACGCGCTTTTAATAAGCAAATATATCTTTATCTGTATGCGGCCTTTGGTAAATTAGCCTGCGAGAGCAGACGTAATTTCCGGCTCGAGTTTCCCCGCCGCTATTGGTAAATAGGCCCAGTTCAGACGCCGTACTTCACATGAGCCGAATCGAATTCGAATTTAGGCCGACCCAAATTAATTTAGACCGGCTGAATTGATTCACACGCCGAGCTTAATTCAGCCGAACTTAAATTAATAGGGGAAAATTGCTGTTATATTCAAAAATACATTATAATAATTCATGCATTTGTTTCGGCTCATGTGAAGTTCGGCGTCTGAATCTAAGCCGGTCCACAGCCGTTATTCTCGGCTGAGCCAGGCGGGAAGAACGGCTGAGCCGATCCGAATTCATTCAGCCGTTCTGAATTGATTCAGACGCCGTACCTCGCATGAACTTAATTCATCGAATTCGATTCGGCTCATGTGAAGTACGGCGTCTGAACTGGGCCTAAGACACAAAAGTCAATAGCAAAGGTTTTCATTTTATAGTCTCTCGTTGCGAGGGTTTGAAACAATATAATCCACGTACATTTAAAATGGTCTAAAAGAAACTCTCGCCATTTTTAAAACTCCATTAAATTTATTTTCGTGACGTGTAGAATTCGCCAAAATCGTGTAAAATTGGCCGAAAAATTTTCGCGGCTAAAACGTTCGCGATATTTGATCAATTTCAAGTTATAATGTTCGTGTTTTTTTCTAGGTATAATTAAAACTAAGAGACTTGTGTCCAACCGTTAATGAGTTGAGTGAAAATAATGAATCAGAAACGACCCAAAGTAGGGTAGTTAAATACCTACTGTGTCACGGCAAACAAGTCGGAGTATTAGTGTTTTACATTTCATTTCGGTGGATTAATTTTCGCGAACCTTTAACGATGCGCGAAAATCATTAACGAAAATAATAAAGCCTGCGCGAAGACATAACAATCATTAAGGTAATATATGTTAAGTGTATGTATATATTCGGCATGTTCTGGATGGCTCTACGTGTCAATTCAACACAAAGTTCTTTGTTGTAAATCTGAATATTCATTTTCGCTCCGTTTTCAGCGATGGGCCGACACAGTGTGCTAGTATTCCTCATAATCAGCCTGATTCACCTATTGATGTGTGGCGCTCGCCATGTGATAGAAGTACAAGACCAGGCTTCTGTAGGCACAGACTCGAGCAAGTACGCCATTATCTTCGACGTGAGCTCCAGCAGAACAAAAATGGAGATCTATAAGATCGATGTGGCCTCGCCCCCGTTGGACGTGACCGACGTGAAGCAGTTGGACCCCAACCCTAGTAAGTCCAAACCCGGCATCGCTGACCTCGCTGGAAACCCAGCTGCCGTTGAAGATTATCTGAAGCCGCTTCTGGAGTCAGCAAAGAAGACTGTACCAGCCGAGAAACAGGCGACCACTCATATCTTCTTCTTAGCCACAGCAGGGATGAGGCTTTTGAGTGAAGCACAGTCAAACGCGATACTGGACGAAGTGAAAAAACTCTTTAACGATAAAAACAAATGCCCATTTATGTTTGATTCTGAAGATGCCAAAATTATTTCGGGGGCATTTGAAGGGATATACGGTTGGATTTCTGTCAATTTTTTGAAGGGGAATTTTATCCCTAGGAGTTCAGACTCCACCTACGGGATTTTAGACCTGGGCGGGGCTTCCCATCAAAACGCGTTCGAGTCTAGTGGACCGGAGGGGAGTGATAAGTATCCTATGGTCGTGGGAAGCAAACGATATAATCTGTTTGCCAGGAGTTATCTCGGGTATGGGATGGACCAGGCTCGTGCAAAATACCTTGAAAATCTCTTGAAGAACCCTTCAATAAATGGAGTGCATGAAAGCCCTTGTCACCACAAAGGTTTCCAAGAAGATATCACCATCAATGGTGAAAAGTTCACTTTTGTGGGGACAGCGTCCGTACTAACTTGCAGATCAATCATTCAAAAAACCTTTTTCAGCAAGGATCGTGATTGCCCATTTCGTGACCAGCCTAGTTTAACCGGGGATTTCTTTGGTTTCTCTGGGATATTCTATGCCGCACGCGATACGGGAATGCTATGTTCCGACTGCACCAAGCCCCTGTCGCCAGTCATGTTTGACGAGGGCTCGCGAAATTTTTGTGCCAAAAATTACGCGGATGTTAGCAGTAACCCGTACGCCAAAAATGTCTGTTTCGAGAGCAATTATGTCTATGAGCTTCTCACAAAAGGCTATGGCATCTCTGTTGATAAAACTATACTTGTGGTAAAGAATTAAATGGGTTTAGTTTGGGATGGACCCTGGGGGCCATGTTGTACAATTCTGAACTGCTGTGAGACAAATTGTCATGGGCACCCAATGAGGAAATATATTGAAGCAAAAATGAAGGAGTTAGATATGCAGGTTTTTTCTTTCTTTTTCCCCATATTGTTTAGAACTTTTTTGAAGCCGAATATTTGTGTAAACTAGCACAGTTTGACCTATTTGAATTCTTAAGCTGCAGTTTTAAAGGGGCACTATCATGAGCATCAGTTGAAACGTCAACAGCCAAAAGACATATTTATATCAATGAGTGGAAACATAAAAATAATGGTCCAGTTTTGTTAAAAATTACTTTTACTAATGTACTGAAGCTATAAAAGGAGTGCTATCGCGAGTTTCCCATAGGAGCTTTTGATCTTTTTTTTGTTTTGAAAACGTCGGGCAGACGTTTTCAAATTATGCCCTTGTGTCTTGGAAAAATCGCTAAAAACTGATTACGGTTTGCTCTACTTCAACAATTCACTTGATATCTTCCCGTCTTGATGTTCTTGGGGCATTTCGTGTATGAGCTAAGGTACTTAGTCATAATTATTGCACGATTTGGCCAAAAAAGCTGAAAAACTGAAATCCCGTGATAGTGCCCCTTTAATGTTGCGGATTTTTTTTTTGGGGGGGGGGGGAACGAAATCTTATTATTGGTGGGGGGGGGGGGGGGAGGGGGCTACTAGGGTTCTGAATTTCCTTCCGTTGGGTACCCTTAAAATGTAATGTGCTCATTTCTCTAATAGTTGTAATTATAAATGCTCCAAATTTAAGAATGGAATGAATTCTGTTCACGGAGCTAACTTAACTTGTGGGACACAAATAAACTGAGCTATTTCGCTTACCACTGTAATGTCTGTTTGATTCCTCGATAATTCGTCGGCCGAGCGTGCGACTGAGGTTTATAATTTTGTCCGTCAAAGAGTTCAGGCAGGAGCAAATCTAGTCTGGAGTTTACGGTCATATTTATTTATTTGTTTGTGATGAAGGAGATTGGCGGAAATGACGTCACACGGTGCGCTGGTGGCCTAATGGTGTAAGGCGCTAACTTTTAAAGATGATTTCCAGTCCGTACGGCGCATGCTCAGGATTTGTTTTCATTTTTTTTGTTGATACGTTACACTTTGGTGATAGCGTACATGAAGTTTTTATGAGGTTTTTGAGTACGCCATTACGGGTCATTGAAATCCTGAATGCTCGATGAGCTCAAACGTCGGTTTGGGATAACGCCGAGGTTCTTCTACTCGTTATTATTGTTTGGCATGGATATCTGGCGTTAATAATGAAGAAATATGTAAGTTTGTACAACAATTTCTATTTTCGCTAGTATTTACATACCTTGGTATGTAGTCTATGTAAACATTGGAGGTGGAGATTGCGCAGTACGGACTGTAAATCATCTTTAAAGGGATCCCCGACTGTTGGAACAAGTTGCCGTTAAAGTGATAGAAAAATAATCTGAACCTAAAATTTGTTGAAAACCGCGCAATATTATTTCAGTGTTAACGAAAAAACTGGCTACAAATCTCTGCCATTTTAGGCTTCAAATTTCCCGCGCGCCGCCATTTTGTATTATATGGCGTATTGTGGTTGCCGCTATTGTCAGTAAACAATAGCTCTTTTGTTGTATAACAAAAGTGGCAACCATGAAACGTCATAAAATCCAAGATGGTGGCGCGCGGGTAATTTGAAACCTAAAATGGCAGAGATTTGTAGCCAGTTTTTTCGTTAACACTGAAATAATATTGCGCGGTTTTCAACAAATTTTAGGTTCAGATTATTTTTCTATCACTTTAACGGCAACTTGTTCCAACAGTCGGGGATCCCTTTAAATCTGATCTTTGGGACTGAGGGCGAGGTTTCCGCGATTAATCCACCTGGGGTTCTTCTTTCGTTCCTTTTTTCCTTTTTCTTTTTTTCGTGGTTAATAACACTGACTGCGACATAATCTCCCGTCAAAATGTAGACAGAAAACAGGAACGGCTACTCAAGAATTGCTCCAAGCTTAGCATGTGTTTTATCGATCGCATTTATATGGGGAAGTGACTTTGCACCCTCGTTCCCAGGGTCTCTCATCTTCCCGCCCCCTGGAGCTGGGACGGAAGATGAGAGACCCTGGGAACGAGGTTGGTGGGCACTGCGGAAAAAACGTCTGCGCATGTGCAGAAAATTTAGCAAGAGTATTGACACAGCGGCAAAATGAGTGCGCGTGCGCCAACCTGCTCACTCATTTCCATACAAACATAATGGCGGCAATTCAAAATTCCCGGAATTTGTTTTCATTTCGCGTGGATAAGGCCGTCACGGAACAGATAAGGTTTTTACCTTGGAAACAATTCCGAGAGAGACTCTTCTTTCACAAATCTTTTTTAGCAAACTAATTATCTTTCCCACAATAGTGAATTTATCGCTCGAAGTCGAGCGATCGTAAGTGAAACACGAAAACATAGCTCAAAGAGTTCATGTTTCACTTACGATCAAAAACATGGCGGTTGTCGATTCTCCTTCTCTCCAAATTACTTGTTTCGTATTTACGGCCGTTTTTAATAAAAAAAAGTTTAGTGTTTCTGACTATAAGATCATACAAGTCGATATTTTCGTAAATAATTATCTGTATTTCACTGAGCATAATTACTAGCCGAAATTAGCTAGCTAATTGTTTTCATTATCTTGATTAGTATCCTACAGGTGTCGCATCAAGATAATGTAAGATAAAACAGTTTTTGGAAGCGCCCTTCCGGGAAATAGTAGTTTTGGGTAGTACAACTTGTTTCCCTTTAACTATCTCATTTTCCCGTAAAACTATGCCGATTTAAGCAACCTTTTAGACCTTCGCAGTACAGCTGTTTGTTCGCACCGGTTTCACACCACACACAAACGTAGAAACTCCCTCTTAATTAACAAAAGTTTCACACAGCAGATGTTGTATGTGTTTCTAGGAAACTAATCGTCCAAAAAGCGATGTTTCAATTGGTCTGTTTTTAACGAAATTTAATATGTTTATTCTAAAGTCTTCTAAAAGGTTGTTTAATCGGCATAGTTTTACGGAAACTGAACTAAGATAGTTAAAGGGAAACAAGTTGTACTACCCAAAACTACTATTTCCAGGAAGAGCGCTTCCAAAAAACTGTTTATCTTATCTCACTATCTTGATGCGACACCTGTAGAATACTAATCAAGATAATGAAAACAATTAGTTAGCTAATTTGGTTAGTATTGATGCTCAGTGGAATACAGATAAGCTTGAGTTTTAACACCAGATCGGCAGCCAACGACAACCTCTCGATACCCAAGTTATCCACCAAGACGGGGCAAAAATCTTTTTACTACAGATCGGAGGAGTCAATACTTGGACCTCTTTGCCTTTGAATGTTCGAACTCTTTAATTTAGATAGACTCAAAGGATTTTTAACCGAAACTTTTAATCTTTTAACGTATTTTACAGTTCTTGTGAGGTCGTTTTGTATTTTCAGTCTTACTTTTTAGGAATTTTTAATAAGGCTTTTTAAATTGTATTGTAAATATAAATTTTAGAGGGCCACCTTAATTAACCTCGAGTTAGCTTGAAGCTACCCTCTTTAAAAATTATTATTATTATTATTATTAGTTTTACAAAAATATCGACTTGTATGATCTTAGTCAGAAACACTAAACTTTTGTATTAAAAACGGCTGTAAATACGAAACAAGTAATTTCTAGAAAGACAACTTAACTAAAGAAGCTCCTTTGGAGTACAGCTGTTTAATTATATAATTACTTCGGATCTTGTTCACTCCTGTTCACACCTCACACAAACGTAGAAACTCTCTCTTAATTAACAAAAGTTTCTTTGCTAAAGCAATGATGATTCAGTGGAATGAGTTTCTACCCGTAAGCACGTCCCACTAGCTAATGATATTGAAAAAGGTTGGACTAAACTATCTATAAATGTAACCAATCATTTTTACAGAAGAACCATAACACCTTTGCGCTTTTACGTTACATGACAACTTTCAAATTGCATTTCTACTTTCACCTTCTCTATACCTTCCCTCTCTTTCGTCAGAAAGCAAGCTTGTAATTTTTATATTTCTTCCGTAGTTTTATTCTGGCTGAACACTTCGAAATTTATAGTGAAATTTACTGAAACAAACTCAAACTTTCGGGAAGGTTTATATGTTAATTTCCTCACCTAAATATCTTTCCAACCAATCACGTTAAGGCTAGTAGCCTACATTACAATTTGATATGATTTTGACAGATATTGAAAACTACGTTTCAGCCCCAATAAAAGCTACGCGAGGAAAGTTTCGATCAGATAGATCTAGAGAAGCAGATTGTAAACTAAGCATCATGAAATGGCAAATTTAAGTGTTTACTTTCTGCCTTGAGCAAGCAAACAAACAAGCGTGACAACGATGAGGACGTCTCATCGGTACACCACGTGCTTGTTTGTCTTCATATTTTTCATATTTATTATTGTATCTTATCATTATCTCAACACAAAATATGCTGTGGAGATGCAAGGACGAGTACAAGTTGCGCAAGAGAAAGTTCGGAGTCTATTAAGCGATTTAAGACTTGACGACAATTTCATACCAGGAGGGATTCAATCTGGTAATCCTACGCCGTTGAAGAACGTTTTAAAGAAAGCGTTAAGGGGTGAAGACATCAATGTATTGGTCATCGGAGGCTCTCATAGCGCGGGAGGCAAATTAGGACTTGACGAGAACAGTTTGGACGGATTGTATTTCAAAGTGTTTACGAGATGGTGGAACAATAACATTGGTAAAGCGACAAAGTCCTTTATAAAAGAAATTCCACTAGCAATCGGTGGAACTGGGAGCTATTTCTTTGCTTTTTGCTACAAAACGTTTATTGCGGTAGGCCAGAAGATTGATCTTGTTTTGATAGAAATCTCAGCTAACGATATGATATATGGGACGTCGAAACCATTGGAGCAACTTACTCGACAAATCCTAGCGTATCCTTCGGCGCCCGCGGTACTTTATATTAATCTTTTGAGCGGTTTGGGCGTTAATCCGAATACCAAAAGAATTCACAATCCATTGTGCATAAACCTTGAGACTTTTGGACAGGCCGAGCTTGCACGCCATTACGGGATTACGTCATTCAGTTTGAGGGAAATATTTTGTCGGAAGGAGAAAGGTGAATGGAGAGTAGTGTTCAAAAACATGACTGGCTCTGATGGTAGCCATATTAGTCTCAAGGCGAATGCTCAAGTTGCTATGATGATGATTAAGTATGTGAGAAGCGTTTTCAACGAAGTTGTTAATGACGTCACCAAAGTGCCCTTAGATACTGTTGATCAAGTAGGAGGAAATGGAAGCTCACAATTGCTGAAGTTCTTGCTCATCGAAAGCGAAACTTTGAAAAAGCCATTGTGCTGGACTGGGAAAGAGCCAAACGTTTTCAAAAACCTTCACCAACCAAATCTTCAAATTGAAGTTATAAACAACATAAATTTTTCACCTTGTTTCCAAGTTTCCGGTCAAACAGTGAATGTAAAACTCGCCAAAGACCATCGTACTGATTCCCACGGGGGGTGGTGTGCGTGGACTAGTTTAAGCTTCCTTCAACTAAGGATCTATGTACCACTGATTTCTGATGACAGTTCGTTTCATAAACGGTCCGTAACAGTTTTGGCCAGGCATGAAAAAGGTGAGGCGGCTGCAATATGGCTGGACAGCAAGAAAAACACAATTACAATTAAGTCTGATTCAAACTATAATGTTGATCGATATTATACAATCGCAACAAGAGTCGATCCAGGCTACCACACGATCACGGTCAGAACAGTACGCGAGGGAATGTTTATGGTCGCTGCAGTGTTTGTTGGAGCTCCTGACTTTCAAGCTGTTCCAGATATCGCGGATCAGAACTCAAGCATGTGGCAAGGCTCGGGTCCTAATTATGCAGAAATCTTCAAAAGATCATAATTTTTTTTCAATTTAATTTTAGCGCGTGGTCATACTGCGCGGACACCTGATTGGTCAATTGTAATGACGTAATGAAATTTAAGATTTGGCGGCTTTGATGTCACACATATTGAGAAACGCGATCACATCTTTAAATTTCGATTTACGATTGCAGTAGATGGACGTCAACACGACGGCGAGAAAAATCTTCGCAATGACATCTGATCCTCTGATCATTGGCCGCGCGACCATGGGGACGAGAACTAAAATAACTTTCACAGCGTGGCGCGAAGCTTAGATTGCAAAAAACTATCATGGGGCATGGGGATGTGTTCTCTTAGATCATCCTCTCTTGCTTGGTACAACTATACCGAAACGTTACTAAACTTGGCAAGCATATAAAAGTTGATGAGCTCAATTCATTTTTTGTTTAATATGTGTAATTAATAGGTCACGTGACCTGTCGTGATTGTTCAGTCTTTGTACAAAAAGAAAGTTTAAAATGGGACGCCGAGATGACACATAATGAATATCAAATGCTAGTGTTTTTGTAACCGAATGATGATTGTCTATTACATGGTTCTGGCCGGAATGCACGACCACGGTTTTTAATTACAACGTTATTTTGTAAAACAGGTCACGTGACAAAAAATATGCCTTAATAACTCACTAATAAAGTAACATTTCATTCATTCCAGGCAGAATATGTTTCTATACAGAAACGCAAATGTGAAAATATGTTACGTTCTCCTAGCCTCCTCCACAGGCAACTCTTACATAAAGGCACGAGTGAGAGACTGGTACGTAGGACAAAAAGGTGATTGAGTCCCCCAGTGCCCGCTCTTTTGCCCCAGACCCCGGAGATCCAGGAGTTGCCTGCGGAGAAGGCTAACGTTCTCCGTCTCGCCCCATTTGTAAATTGTGACGTCATTAGACATGTGACTACCTGAATTAAAATTTTAGAGCTTCAGGATCGCTATAAGCTTTCTTCAGTAAATTTTTAATGACTCCCAAGCTTTTAACACAATAGTTATCAAGGTAGAACTTTTAAACTTCGTGGGGGGTCTTGGACAAAATTTTAATGAAATTTTAAGAGGATTAAAGAAGGGATAGAAGAAAGAAAATGATTTTTGGAACACCAACAGACAGTTGATACCCACGCGGGTGCTCTTGCGTGGTTATCAACTGTCTGTTGGTGTCAATCTATTCGAATTTAAATTTTAAAACTACATCAAATCTTCAATATTTCTTATTTCCCTTTACATATCCTTTGAGAAAAACAATTTCCTCCCAAACATACGCAAAAATCACCCAAACATTTACAAAACACCCCATAACCGTGGATTCATGAGATGAGCATATAGTTTTAATTTTGGTCGGATTGCTTGAAACGTGAACGAGATATTTCCATTAAACCCATGTTAAGTGGCGGGAAAATGGCATTCAGGTTAAGTCCCGCTTTAAATCAATGCAATGCCCACACAAGTAGCAAAATAGAACACGTTCAGGGGCGTAGCCAGCCCTTTTTTCCCTAAAAGGCGGGATTCTACCTGAATGCCATTTTTCCGCCACTTAACATGGGTTTTAATGGAAATATCTCGTTCACGTTTCAAGCAATCCAACAACTCTCCACTCATCCCATGAATCTATGTTATGGGGTGTTTTGTAAATTTTTGGGTGATTTTTGGGTATTTTTGGGGAGGAAATAGTTTGTAAGGAGTTGTAAAATTTAGGGAAATAAGAAATATCATAAGATTTAATGTAGTTTTAAAATTAGAATTTGAAGTTAAAAATTAGTAGATTGACAAAAAAACAGTTGATAACCAGGGGAGGAAATAGTTTTTCTCAAAGGAGTTGTAAAATTTAGGGAAATAAGAAATATTGAAGATTTAATGTAGTTTTAAAATTAGAATTTGAAGTTAAAAATTAATAGATTGACAATTGACGACAGTTGATAACCACGCAAGAGCACCCGCGTGGGTATCAACTGTCTGTTGGTGTTCCAAATTTTTTTTTCCCCTTCTATCCCTTCTTTAAACCTCTTAAAATTTCATTGAAATTCAGGTAAAACCCCGCCTTAAGCCCGAGATGAACATGATGGGGGACTCTAAAACGAGCGCGGAAGGCCCGAGCCTCTAGGGGGGGGGGTCTGGGGGCATGCCTCCCCAAAAATGTTGATATCTAGATGCTCGGAAATGCTATTTTCAGCATTCTCCACGAGATATTTCGTTAAAAAATCGATCTCGATCAAGTGTAAAATGACGGGTATAGTGCTTACAGAAATATTTCCATATAAAACTTGATACATATATCCTGGCCTTAGTAAAAAAACGTTACAAAAGCTTGACGCGTGCAGCAAGGAATGTCAGCGCAAGGACCAAATCTGGTAAGCAATTGATTTTATTTTTCAAAATCAAAACGTTGATAAAGGTAGGGATTCATATTGAATAGTGAGCAAAGAAACAGTAGAAGAAATTAGGGCCTTTTCGGCTTTCGACTGATGAAAAAAAAAAATCATGGAAATTCCTGTTATTAAGCCCGGGCTTAATGGCTTATAGGCTGGCTACGCCCCTGGTCGTTGCTTCCATGGTGGTCTGGAATCAAGTATACAAGCGATCTGCCGCGACGCGACTTGATTGAGACCTCGGATTGAGACCTCGCTCTGACCTCTGTTATTCCTTAATTTGCACTTTTAATGATTTATTTTGTGAGCAACTTTTCGTATTTTACGAGCACCTTTTTCCATTTTTCTATTTTGGAGCAACTTTTGAGCATTTTTGGACCAAATGTTCAGCATTTTCGTAGCCTTGTCAATTTATGTCCGGCCCGTGTTCCCGCGTGTTCCCGCGTGTTTCCGCGTGTTCCCGCGTATTTTTACGTGCGTGTCCGTGACGTAAGAAAAACACTGGGAACGAAAGATTTCAACATGGCGACGGAGCTTGAAGAGTTTGGTGAAATTATAAACTATTTTGACGCTAAACTGTCGACGAAGAAGCGCTCTTTGGTATAAGTTGCCTTTTGAAGAATATTTTCCCTCATTTGGTGATATTTGAACACAAGGATAATGGCTACAGCGGCCGCAAAACACTGAAAAATGGAGCCACGTTTTTGCTCAACAGCATAAAATGCAAGATATGGATCACGTGAGAGGTAAGCTTTAAGCTCACAAATCGCTGCTTATAAACATTGAATTGGTTCAATTTATTTTTTATTGGCTAAATAAGCATGTAACTCGGTTAAATTACTCTATAAAAGGTGTTTACGATTTTATAATTTATACAGCGGGAAATTCAAATATTTTTATAAGCCTGCAGGTTTTCATATGTCGGGAAAATCCCAGACCATCGGGGATTTTGCTATTTTCTGACCGTCCCAGACATTCCTGACCATCCCAGACATTCCCGACTTATGAAAACAAGGTCCCCAATCATCTGTTATAGTCTGGGATAAATCGGAAAAATAGAAAACATTTCTATTTTGATCTACTCTGGTAAAAATGATAATAAATATCGCCGACACTTCTGGAGCATCTGGGATGATGGGGTTCCCGATCGTCTGGGATTTTCCCGACATGAAAACCAGGCTTTCAGGGCCATGCACGACCGCATATGCACTGTTGTTTGTTGTTTTGAACAAAAAGTATCGGTTTACTTAGCTATGTTTGAGTGTTTAGCTTTACAAAAGGAAATTCTTTGGTTCAGAAATCAAACTCATAAAAATATTCTGTGTTCGATTTCGATGATGACAGAACAAAATCAAATTCAATCGTTCAATGATGTTTAGAAGAAGGAGAATAACTTTATTAATGGTTGTAGCTGAGGAGAGAAGTCCCCTCTATTAATGGACACCCCGGGAGGGGGGAGGGGGGGGGGGGTACTCCCTTATATAAGCTATATAGGTATGTGCTGCCCCAAAAGGTATGGTTTTTGAGCCGTTTTGGTCTGAAATAGGGTATACATTTTGACCATTTTAGTCTGAAATAGGGTATGTTTTGTTCACTCTGGTCTGGAATTTGGTTTGGTTTTAGACAAAACTGTTTTCAGGGAATTTGAAGCCCTTTTCAAATGTTTGCGCAAATGGAACCCATTCCTTGGTAACTGAAGTCATGTATTAGACACGTGTACTAATTTCATAGGTCTGAAATAGGGTATCAATTTTTGGGTCAGGTCTGAAATAGGGTATGGAAAATCACATATTTTGGTCTGAAATAGGGTAAGGGTTCCAAGAAGCAGACCACACACCCCCACCAAAAATTTCAGGGAGTACCCCCTCCCCACCCGGGATGGACACCTAAAATTAACAAGTAACAAAATTGGAAATACCAATGTCATGTAGCTAAAAATGCAAAATCGGAAAGATCTATGCCTTCAAAAATATAAAAATTATTTTCAATTATTGCTGATTGCTGATTTTTCCCCCAAGATTTTTGTATTTCTCAGTAAGACAATTTGTTCACATTTGTACAACATTGGCATATCGTTTTAGATACCTACACAATTTTGTGTTAATGGTGATACTTAATTAACATATTCGTGAATCAGATTAAGATGTTTGTACCGAAAATTGTTTCTAGGGAATGATTTTTTGAGGCTCATAAAAAAAAACACAAAAGTTAGAACCCACCAAAAATTTATGTCACAAGGTAACTGAGGGTACAACCTTCATTGAATAATAAATACCATAAATAAATGGACTCTTTCAAGTTTCCTCTAAACAAGCACTTGATACCAAGGGTGTTAAATTTACATGTACAATATATTTTTTTCAGACCAACTAGCGAAGAATAGGATGGATAGATGTGGCTGATGAACAAGACAAAGGAAAAAGGAGACTGAATGTTGATGGAGACTAATAATTGCCAAAACACCAGGATAGTGAATACAGGTAAATACACTGTAGCCATGCATTTGTTGTGGTTCAAATTTTGTTTGGTTTAAAATTTTTCAAACCAGTTTGATTTTTATTTTCCTTTGTCTAATATTCATTACCATAATCTGAAACAAAGGAAAATAAAAATCAAACTGGTTTGAAAAATTTTAAACCAAAAATAAATTTAAACCACAACATATATATGCCTCTCTTTAAACATGCCCTTCAATATTTAACAATAATTCGCTGAAGGCAAAGTATGCTCGTCCGAATGTGACAAAATATCAAGATGACCAATTTTTCATGTCAAGGTATATTTTTATACATCAGTTATTTTATATTCATGTCAAGTTTCTATATATTTATGTGGAAACAATTTATTCCTTGTCAATGCATTAACTTTTGCTATATCAAGCACTTTTTTCATGGTTGTTGTAAAAATTTGTCATGTCAAGTTACGTGCACATTTTTATACATCAAGAAAGACTGGTGGACGAGCTTTTGAATCGACCGAGAAGGAGTCTGGAAACTAGCCGTAGGAAAAAAACAACATGGCGGCGGCTAGCGGCCATGAATTTCTTCATTCCAGTTTTTCGCAAAATATATCTTGTCTGTGTTTTAGTCAATGCACCGCATGTCTGGAGGTACGTGATGGCTACCAAGCTGAGTTCTTAACGAGAAGGGTAGAACAGTATGAAGAAACGTTACGTGTACGTTAATACGCATCACCGAAACACGTCCTGATCAAGGAGCTCTTAGATACGACATAGAGCAACTTACATGAACGCCCTAAGGCGAATCTTGGAGAAACTGGAAAGCCTATACTGCGATAATAATGAGGACAGTGACTACGAGGACAGGACAACAGGTTCAAAACGCTGATATTTCATCCCAACACAATCTGGACTTGTGGGGAGGCCAACCTTTTCGATCTCAGTGGAAACAGAATTTGCAGTGCTGCGATAATCCGATGTCTCTGTATTCTCCACCCTCTGGATTGTAGAGCGCCATGAATTAAACCAATTCCTAACTGGGGAGCCGAGGTTCCAGAATTTCTCTGACTAAGTAATCCAAGGCGGCATCGGAAATGTGACTAAAGTTACTACCGTGGCCAACAGACATGCCTAATTCTTGGCGACGACGAGATAGAGTTCTTGTAGAAACACCCAGTATCCTTGCAATATCCGTCCATCTGAAGCATACACCCTCTCTTAATGATTGAATCTGTTTCTACTGAGATCGCAAAGGTCGGCTCCCCACAAGTCCAGATTGTGATGGGATGAAATACCAGCGTTTGAACCCTGTTGTCCTGTCCTCGTATTCACTGTCCTCGTTATTATCGCAGTATAGGCTTTCCAGTCTCTCCACGATTCAGGGGCACCCAACGACGGTTTTCTCCCAAATGCTTTAAAAAACACTATTTTAGGCTGTCTGGTGTGCTTTTCAAGATCTATAAATGAATTCTAAGCTGCGCTATAAAATTTATATCTGTTCGGTCATTCTAGGGGAACAGTGTTTAGACTTCACGAATTTATTAGGACTTTTTTTAGTCATTTTCCGAAAACCTCAGCTCTTCCTTGCTGATTTTTCCTTTTCCGAAAATCCTAGCTGACCTTTTTTCCTTTCCGAAAATCCTAGCTGACCTTTTTTTGTAACCCAAAACGAAATTTTTATCTCTCCGAATATAATAGGCATTAATTTTCCCATATTAAGAAAGTTCGAGATGATATTTTCCCTAAAGAAAACTCCAAAACTTTAATCCGAATATCTGAGGCGATTGTAGGCCTTCCAAACAGATATTTCACCGAAATGATCCGTTGGGTGCCCCTGAAGATTCGCCTTAGGGCGTTCATAAGGTGCTCTTATGTCGTATCTAAGAGCTCATTGATCAGGACGTGTTTTTCGGTGATGCGTAACGTACACGTAACGTTTCTTCATACTGTTCTACCCTTCTAGATAAGAACTCAGCTTGGTAGCCATCACGTACCTCCAGGGCATGCGGTGCATTGACTGAAACACAGACAAGACATATTTTGCGAAAAACTGGAATGAAGAAATTCATGGCCGCTAGCCGCTAGTTGTTTTACCTACGGCTAGTTTTCCAGATTCCTTCTCGGTCGATCAAAAGCTCGTCACCAGGCTTTTTTTGATGTATAAAAATGTGCACGTAACTTGACATGACAAATTTTTTTACAACAACCATGAAAAAAGTGCTTGATATAGCAAAAGTTAATGCATTGACAAGGAATAAATTGTTTCGACATAAATATATAGAAACTTGACATGAATATAAAATAATTGATGTATAAAAATATACTTGACATGAAAATTGGTCATCTGATATTTTGTCACATTCGGACGAGCATAGACAAAGTGAATATTGGTGAATATTTTACCAAGACAAAGTCAAGGTAAATATTCACCAATATTCACTGAGCCTGAGGTGATTATTTTTATTTTGACTGCTATTTCTAAAAATAATTATTGGTCAGTTTCTGGGTGTCTTTTGTCAGTTTTTTAGATTTTAAACCATACATAATTTTTATGTACCTGGGCCAGGGGTATTTAGCAATAGCATAGTATATTGTACAATGGATATGTATTGATACGCCCTCCTGACCTGTTGTTGTACAGTTACCGTAAATCATCTTCCCCGGGGCGCTAATTTCAAATTGAGGATAAGACGGGGCACTTATTCATGGGATGGGGGTATTGGTACTTATGCTTACCTTTTCCCAAATCATGGCCAGATATATGTATGGTAATATTGTAATATTATACTTTGATTCTGAATTACCAGAATATGATTGTAAAAAATGCCAGACAAGTGATTTGGAAGGGTCCGAGGGGGATGCGCTTATTCAGGGGGGGGGGGGGGGGGATATTTGAAATTTTGGCTGATTTTTCTTAAATTTTGAATGTCTCAGTGGACAAGTCTGGATGAACAGTGGACATGGACAGTGGACAAGCCTGGATGGACATGGACGGTGGACAAGCCTGGATGAACAGTGGACAAGCCTGGATGGACATCCAAACCAAACCATTCAGACCATGATTAACCAGGTAAATACTCTAGTGTTACCATCTCTCCAGACATTCCTGATCAAATTTCTCAATAGTGTAACACCTCACCACTGTAGAGCGGTTTTCAATTGAGTGTCGAAAGTAATCTGCAATAATTGCTTTGGTTTTGCTTTACTACACTTAGTATCTATTCAAACCATTCAGATGCAAAACTAAAATTGGTCACTTGTTTTTCCGTGCTTGACTCTTGTTACGTGACTGTATTTGCATCAAGTTCTTATTGGTTCATTTTGTTGCTTACATTTGCTTACATTTTGTTGTGGTTGGTTTTGTTTTGGTTTTACGACACCCAGTTGAAAACTGCCCTAATCTGAGTCATTTGACCAAAAAAAAACACTAAAATTCCAGGAGGGAAAGAAAATTGAACTGAAAGTTTTTGTTAAAAAATGTTTTCAAAAGAATTGGGTACCTCATGGTGCATACATACATGTACTCTATGTACTCCTCTTTATTTGAAATTCCAAATTAATGCCATATGTTTCATTCAAAAGTTTTGCAATTCAACACATTTTAAGTGCATCTGTCAGAGTGCTGACCTGAGAGCCATGAAAAAGAAAAATCACTGATATCAAGGAATCACAGAAAGTTTCACTGAATTTCGACCAATCTAGCATTACAGAAATTTCCTGCACTAAATCTCGACCACTCTGCCTGTAACCTTCAACCATAGTTACGTGTAGCATATAGCACGGAGCACAATTTTCGAATGCACTAGAACAGCTAGATAGTCAGGAACGGTTCTAATGTTTATTTGATACAATGTTTAGATGATAGCTTTATTTGTCATTAAATTTGAACAATGTCTCTTAGATGTAGATGTGGTTCGAACTGGAAAGCAAAAATGACAACACCTTAAAGAATGGGCCTTGCAATGGAGCTGGAGAGACCAGAGGAAGGACAGTAGAAGCCTGGGACAATTGACAGGGCAAGATGATTTATTATCATTAAGTATCGTTAAGTAGTAGTTACAAGTTTCTATTTATCTGGCCCAGCCCGGGAGGCCTTTGAATGTGGGGTACAGCTGGCCCGGGGTTTTCCTCCTAGGGGCAAGTGGACGTACGGGGAGGTTTTTTCACCCAGCTGTTGTTCCACAACCCCCATTCAAGTTAGTTATTTGCTTAATAGGTTTTTGTTGTTGTTATTATTACTTCCCCATTAATGTTGTGCTGCGATCTGGCTAATTTTTCTGCACTCTTATAAGAGAATAAGAGCGCAGAAAAGTCAATCTGATTGTAGGTTACATTAATGTTGAAAATGAGCATCAAGTCTCAGATAATTATTTTTACATAATATAGGTGTGTGTGCCACCATTGTTCAAACAAATGGGATTTTTCTTAATTTGTTTTATTTTCCTGCATCACTAAATTATTGGGAAGTACATGTACGTGATTAATTGGGTCATTGGTTAGAGTCAGAGATCTTAGTTGCTGCATGTAGTTCTCACTGCATTATTCATTCAATTTGAATAAATTATTAATAAAATGTATTATTGTTTGTCTCATGATGTAGTCACTTAGGTTGTAGATCACAACGTTTCAACGGCCTACTGCTAGTCTTTATAGTCTTTATTGGGCGATGAAGACTAGCAGTAAGCAGTTGAACTGTCACGATCTACATCTTTAGCGACTACATCATAAGACAAACAATATAATACCTTTTATACTTATTTTGTAACAAATTCATAATAATTATTTTGCTAATTAAATGCATATTGCTATGAGCAGTACATGTAGCAGCATAGACCTCTGGCTCCAATCAGTGATCCAGTCAATCGCATACTAGATTCAGATTGAACCATTCCATTTGGCTGATTTTGAATCCACTCATAATTATTATTATTTTTTAGCACTTGTTTGTACAATTTGAGTAAGCTGGGTTTGAGGGTCCCAACACAAGTGTCCTTTGAGCAGTGGTTCTCTTTTTCTATTACATGGATGCATGCTGTACTGTTGACACTGAACAAAGTCTTTGATCAATTTTGATTTATAATAATTATCTAGAAAGTTCTCCAACATTTGTTTACAAAAATGCATCAAAGTTAATCAAAAACGGTGTTGAGTGACAATGGTACAGTGAGCATTAAAGGGATTGTTTCACGGTTCGGCGCATGTGCCGGCTTATCAACTTTATCAGTTTAAAAAAACCCACTCACATGTCTAATCTAAAATCCGAATTGACATGTGAGTGGATTTTTTTTAAACGGATAAAGTTGATAAGCCGGCACATGTGTCGAATCGTGAAACAATCGTAAACTGCAGTGTCAGCATAAATATTCTACTATAAAAAAGGTACATGGAGACAAGTAATGACTCATTGATCATTTCGAAATACAGTCCTCTAATTGATGTACAATCATCGGCTAAAGTTTTAAAATGAAGGCAAAAGTGTTTCCTTTTAATTCATGATTATTTGCTCAATTCTCATGAACCGTATGCAAATTTTGTGGTTAATATTGTGAGGAGAATTTAGTTGCCGATCACTCATGCAGTTTTGAGGATTTAAAGACATTAACAACAACACATTCATGTTTCTGTGGCTTTCAGAAGTTTAATCTACAATTAAAAAATTTCAATCTAGATTATGTATTTTCTAAACAGAAGAATTTTGCAGCTGAGGAAAATCAAGGAGAATTTCCATCTGGGATTTCTTTCAATTTTCTGTTCATGTAAATAAACCTTTCTGAAATTTTAAAACCATCAATCAATCAATCAATCAATCAGTGAATCAACATTTAATATTGAACTAGTCATCAATCTATGACGTGCTAGTTAAAGAGGGCATTAATATACATGTACTCATCAAAAGTGCATGATTGAGATGTTATGCACCAACTTGGGCATATCAATAATTATTATTATGATGAGTTCAAAACTTAAGAAAATCAAACAACATCAACACAATGGTAACTGCTCAACAGCTTTTATTTCATTGGTTATATACCAGGGTTACATACAATAAGGGGTAGAATATTGACATACTTCACTGCTCAAAGGGAAGCTTGTTAAATGATTAAGTCATTAGGTGGGTTTCTAATTATCTTGTATTAATAATATTTAACTAATGAAATCTAGCTACAATCAACATCATGTTACCAATCCAATCTTATTACCGTAGATGTATTTAATTTTATATTTAATATTTTTATTCATAATGGCTATATAGCCATTCCCTGGGCTTTGTTTAAATATTTGCAGGTTTTTTTTTAACCATTCGCAGGTTGCTTTCTGAAACAAAAAGTCAGTAATTCAATAATTTCCTATTTCAATCCGCATTTAATTTCAATTTTAAAATGTTTGGTAGCTTGATGGTGGTTGTTTTTTATAAACAAGGGAAGCACTTGTTATAAATTTAGCATTCACAAGATAGTTGCGGTCAATTATTGTTCATTTTAATTTTAACAGTTTGGATAAGATTATTATTTCATCCACAAAATGTGGCCTGCGCAAACAGATTTCATTTTGCGCTCCACTTCTAGTTGCCAGAATTTTCCCATTTTTTCTCATTTTAATGTTTAATGCTTCCTTTGTTTATATTTTCTTACTTTGTATAAGTAGATCAGCAAGCTCATTAGCACAATGATATCTCAAACTTTTCTTTTCTGTTGCTACTCCATTAGATTGACCATCTTGAGTTGCATTTATTGTTTTCAACATTAATCAACATTTCAAATGATGCCAAAAAATATTGGCCTAAGCCACAAATTTCCACGTAGAAACGTTTTTGAGTGGCAAGTTTACAAAAGAGAAAAATCACTTACCATGGTTACTAAGGGCCTTTTATTTATCAGGCTTTTTCAGCGACCAAGGATGTATTTTATTTTCATTTTCTTTCGGGGTTATTTTAATCCATTTTTTGGCTTTTTGTTCAACTTTAGCGTCAATTTAAGGTATCAGTATAAATATTATTTAAAGTTGAATTAATTATCAACAGTCTGCATTTTAACTTACTGCTATTTTTTTTCATTTTAAGCTAGAAACAAAATCTTGCTACTCTTGCATTAAGTACATGATGAAACCTTTTTGCGATTTTATTGACATGATCAAGGCTCTTTGGACTAATAATGCAGACTGTTGATGACCAACATATTTATTTTTGTTTTGCATTCATGGTTTCTTCTTGGTGATACAAAGTCATGATATTTTGAATTTCCTCATCAATTTGCTCCACAAATTCTAGTGATTTATTTAAGCCAGCATGTTTTTTTTTATTTCGCTTGTATGATTTTACTGCTCAGTAACCTGAGCACAGCATGCAGCCTACTCACAGGCTAGATCGGTTAAGGTTGTAATATTATTATTTTTCTTTTGGGACTCGTATCACCAAGAAAAGCCATGTTTTCTTCTATTAGTTTATTTATGGTGCTAATGAGCTTGAGTGTATATCTACTAATAAGTTTTAAGGGTATTATTTAATTCCAGGACTGCAGGTGGCACACACACAAGGAATTCAAAAATTCAAATCTAGCCAATCACGTCCCTGCTGGGTTGTGGAAGCTCTGAAGCTCTGAGAAGGTGTGTTTCTGATGTCCTCTGAAATATTCCAACTAAGAAATCCTGGGAAACTTTATCCGATCCTGAAATTCAAGCTGGGGGCAGTTGGACACTTGGAAGAGTTGGCCATTTGTTCTCAAGTGGGGAGGACAGCGTGGAGGAAGGTGAGAGTTTGCTCTTCATGTCTTTAGGGTTTCACTTAATTTGTCACAATACCACACCATCAATTTCGCACATTTCGGCGCGGCAAGTTGCTTCTTTGCAGTCTATGTATCCGGGAACATTTCATGACCATGGACGTAAAACAGGAGTGCTGAATTGTTGGGGCTCAAGGAAGGTGTATCTCTGGAGAAATCAAGGACAGAGGTGAGCACGAATTTCATCAGTCTGACTTGATTGGATTTTCACAAATGACATCAAATTTAGCTGTTGGTCACTGGGTGTCTCTCAGATTGGGTTGCACTGGTTACGGTGTTCTCTCTTTTAAGTTTTTCATTTAATTTAAAAAATTAAAACTAAAAATTAATATAAATCATAGGTCCAATAATTATTATAAACAAATCATCTTTTTTCAAAAATAGCATTTTCTTACTAAGAATAAAATAATTTATATTTTTTTGATTTTCCTTCAAACCTTATTTTCTTAAAAAAATTATTATAAATCATAGGTCATAATTTTTTTTAAATTAGCATTTTCTTACTAAGAATAAAATAGTAATTATTTTATTCTTAGTGAATTTTTCTTCAAGTCTCATAATTTCGTACAATTATTGTATTGGATTATTTTCATCATCAATTTTCATTTTCGTCCAATTAATAACTTCAAGCATTCTTCAAAATAACACCAGTTGGCCACTCCAGCAACTTTGGGGAGACTGAGCACCAGCTTTCAGCACTAGGATTTATGGGATTGTTTGGTAACCAATGTTTGTTATGATTGATTGATGGTTGCCATTAGAAACCGTCGAATAATCATAGCTCACACTGTTATCCAAACAATCCCAGAAATCCTAGTGTCGAAAGTTGGTGCTCAGCCTGCCTGATGTTTCTGGAGTGGCAAATAGGATCATTCTCAAAGCAATTTATTACAAACTATGTCAAATGTTTAAGGAATAATCCTTCATTAGTAGACTGATTAACTGTTGAGTAAAACAGCGGCGTTTTATTTAACGGTTAATCAGTCTATTGATGAAGGGTTATCCTGAAACATCTGGCATTGGTTATTTTAAGCACTTTCATTATAAACTCAGTTTTCAAAAAAAAACATTATCGACAAACTAATAAAAAAAATCTCACCACCAATTTTATTTAAAAATTGTTATTTTTGCTTTTCTTAATCTTCAAATACTTTATTTTGAAATTGATTAAAATAAACTTCTTTAATAGCCTTAAATAAATACGATTTAGCTCTAACAGCTTCCACAAATTCCTGGCTCATTTCCAAATTTTTAAAACTCTAAGCAAAAATTTGGATTATTTACTTAGCTTATTTTCAAATAATTTCCGGACTCATTCAGCTTCGTATGTTTGTTGTTCGGTTTAAATCACGGACGTTCTCTAGAGATTTGTTCTTGTTTCTCCAGAGAACTTCACGTGATCTGAAATGGGACAACAAACAAACAGAGCTGAATGCGCTATTAACCGAAACCTCGCCCATTTTTTTTCAAACAGCTCTTAACCTTTTCCAATTTGATTTCCAAATCAAATAAAATTCGGCAAAATTCTATTTTCTGTCTAGCTTTTAAAAAAATTATTGGTCGTCCCAAACATTTCATAAAAACTAAACATTAAATAAATACGATTTAGCTTAGCAGCTCCCGCAAATTCCTGGCTCATTTCCAAATTTTTAAACTCTAAGCAACACATTGGGATTATTTATTTAGCTTACTTTATTTTCAAACAATTTTCGGACTCATTCAGCTTCGTATGTTTGTTGCTCGGTTCAAATCACGGTCGTTCTCTGGAGATTTGTTGTTTTGTTTTCCTTAAAAATTATTTATTCACGCGCGCGCCAAACAATTCTCCTGAGAACATCACGTGATTTGAAATGGGACAACAAACAAACTGAGCTGAATGTGCTATTAAACTTTAACCATTTTGTACAACACTAAACCTTTTCCTATTTACTTTTTTTACGCAAATATCGGATATTTCTTTCATTTAAATTAAAGAGAAACTTAGAGAGCAACCTGACATCGGTAGCTTCACAAAATGAGAGATGTTTAGTGACTTGTGCTTTATTTGGTGAAGTTTGTGGGATGACGATCGGCTGGATCGGCAGTGAAGTCAGACTGGGAGATTCGTGTTCAAATCTTTCTTTGATTTCAAAAGTGATGCACTGAAATTGAGTGCCACAGTTTAGCACTTCGGTTTTTCTTGTCCAGGTTGCGTACGTTTTGCGTGACATTGGCTTGTGAATTAGCATCTTGCATTAAATTTCGAATTTATTCGGTAGTGGCATTGTGACGAATTAAGAACGAGACCCTGGAGGCATGGGGAGCAAACTCTCACTTTCCTTTACGCTGTCCTCTCCACTTGGGAGCAAACGGTCAACTCTTCCAAGTGTTCAACTGTCCCTGGCTTGGATCAAGGGATCGGGTAAAACAGACCAGGATTTTAAAGTTGGAATATTAAATGAGGACTGAAGAAACAACACTGACTTGGAGCAACAGAGTGGAAGCAACCCGATAGCAGGGACAAAGATTGGCTAGATTATTTTTTTTAATTTTTTTTTATAAATAAAGTGATGGACAAGAAGTTTTATTGATCAATAAAATATAGTTACCTTCCTAACCCGTGCTGTTTACTTTGCAATCCAACCACTTGAGTGAACCAGATAAACCCCTTAATATAAGACAAGTTCTGTCGAAGTCTCACAAAAACTTTGTGGCACTTATTAAGACTTAGTTTTAGTAAACAGTTCGTTTCTGTGACGAAGTACGCCACAGATACGTGTTCTCAACATTGCAAAACACGTAAAATGAATTTAATTTGGTTTCGAAGCATGCAGACAGCCACAATGTTCAGTAGAATTTATAATCTTCACAACCTTTCTTAGGATCGTCACGCAACCGGGCGTCACATCATGTCACGCTTGTCCCAAGAAAGGATGTGAAGATAACACATTCTACTGAACATTGTGACCATCTGCATGCTTCGGAACCAAATTAAATTCATTTTACGCGTTTTGCAATGTCAACAACACGTATCTGTGGCGTACTTCGTCACAGAAACGAACTGTTTACTAAAACTAAATCTTAAAAGTACAGCAAAGTTTTCTTGAGACTTCGCAATTACTGTAAACATAAACCTTTCAGTTCCAAGCTGGAAATATTAATTCTCCTCACGATACTGAGATTGCCGTCAATGTTAGTTTTGAGAAATCATCCCGAGTTGATCATTTTCTTTATTCTCATCAGCAGTCTGCTTGACAATGTATTGATATTGTAAGGAGAAATTATACGTGGACTGAATGGCCCAGAGCATGTTTTCCAAAACCTCTCCATTGTGCTTCCTCTGTAAGACTGGTTTAGAAATGATTGCTGGCAAACGCAAGAAAATTCGAAAACGAACCAGAAGTAAATATTATTCAGCGCATAGCCTGCTTATAATATCGTTATTTCACGGAAATGAGAAAAGTCTCGGAAAGAAATATGGCGCGCATACGGCAAAGGCGACGAAAAGAAAGTCATTCCAGCAATCATATGTAAACCCAATCTCGTTCCCAGAGTCCTCGTTACCCTTGTCCAGCGGCGGAACGGGCAACAAGGGCCTCTGAGGGTAAGTGATCCGCCATGACAGGATTCTTGGACAACCTGTCATGGCGGTCGCTTTCCCCCAGAGGTCCTTGTTGCCCGTTCCGCCGCTGGACAAGGGTAACGAGGACTCTTGGAACGAGATTGATGCAAACCAACCTTACTTCACGCGCGTTATTTTATTCCGAACTTGCGTAACAGCGAAAAATTCATTCAAGATTGCAGCAAAATTGTAGTTGTACACTTCTAATCTACGAGAAAACAACCTTGGCTTAAAAACTAGTGTACCTTGTCTTACGTGAGACTTGTTTTTGGTAACACAAAGCAATTCAGTCACGCAATGCAAAACCACATGTACTGTAATTTGTTATTTTCAAGTATTCAATTTTTCACAACATTGAAAATGACACTTGCCGACTTAGTATTTCTTTTCAAAAACTTGTTGCAAAAAGGAAATCTTTTTTGACAAACAAAAAATTCTGCTGCAATCTTGAATGAGAGTACTGTAAAATTTACCAAAAAAAAATCAAAATCAAATCCGAAAGTAGAGGATAAGCAAGAGAGGTTTTAAAAAAACATACCCATCAAGTTTACAGTAATCATTAGGATACAGTTGAACCACCCATAGGCGACAACCCATTTTGCCAAGCCAATGTAGTTGCCTACAAATGGTTTTGTCTATAGTAATTTGAATTTCCGACCCTACTCCGCACTGGGAGGAAGAGAAGCATGTAGATAGTAATTTGGCTGCACTAGACAATTTTATAGGATTTGTCACTTAACGCAAGGTGGTCACTCAGGGAGGTTCAACTGTATTAAATACCCCAGACATGCCATCTACCAAGACCAATCAATGTATAGATTGTTACAGTCTCTATTTTCTAACAAGATTATGAAAGGTGCACAAGACTGAAGAATCACAAGCAAAGCAAGTGTCCACAGGAGCCCTGAGAGCAAGTGCTCTTGGCCACTTGCCTCACTTGTGATTCCTTGGTTCCATGCCTCTTCCAAGATCTTCTGTGAAAATGGAGAAGCTGTAAACAGTCTACACTACGAACACATGAATATACAGAGCCTCTCTATAAAAGTGAAGTTATTGGTCAGTTGCTTGGTGGACCCTTGTCAGTCAGTTGGTCCGTTTGTTAGTCAATCGGCCAGTCAATGAGTATGGTACAATGACATGTGCAGCTAATGTCAATCAATCAGCAGATGTCAGTCGATCAATTAACATACAGTACATGGAGTTTGGCAATGTAATCTATCAATCAGTTTGTTAATTTCTCAGTCAGCCATCATTCATTGGTCAGTGCTTCAACAAACCAATCATTCAGTCAATCAGTGTGGTAGTTATATTTGATAGTACGTCAATCAGTTTATTAATCAATCAATCAATCAATCAATCAATCAATCAATCAATCAATCAATCAATCAATCAGTTGAAGCCTGTAAGTCCATCCATCTGTTCATCAGTCAGACTGACAGTTAGTCAGTTCATCAGTTCATCAGTCAGTCAGTCAGTCAGTCAGTCAGTCCGTCAGTCAGTCAGTTAGTCAGTCAGTCAGTCAGTCAGTCAGGCAATCAATCAATCAATCAATCAATCAATCAATCAATGAATCAATCAATCAATCAACCAATCAATCAATCAATCAATCAGCCAATCAGCCAGTACATTGTAGTTTATTAGTCAGTTTGTCATCCATCAATTAGATTCATGGTTGCCACCCATGAAGAAAATAGAAACTGATCAAATGGAAAGTAACCAATTTTTTTTTGGTGAAAACCATTTTCATTGACCAAAAATAAGACAATCACTGTAATTATCAAAACCTGAGCCAACCTCTTAAACAAGAAATTTAGAATTTCCCTGACCAGATACTAATAAATTTATTATAAATTCCCCAACTTTGACAAGAAAATTTAGTATTTCAATGACCAGATACCAAAATAATTCTCCAACTTTGCCAATAAATTTAGAATTTCTCTGACCAGATAATAAATTCCCTTCACGCTTTTAGCCAGAATGTGAAGAAGAATTGTTAATAAAAGCTTTGGCCCGTTTTTCATCATTTTTCTCCTAGGATTGGGCGTCCACAGGACACCTCAATACCCTTCTTGCTAAAACTTGATTCCTGACTTTTCTCTTGCCTTGAAATGTTTTTCTCTGACTTTTTCCTGACCTGTGACAACCATGACTTACATGTATGTCTGTCCATGACTCAGTCAGTCAGAAAATTAGTCAGTTATTCTGATCTGTCAGACAATCAGTCAGTCAGTCAGTTATTCTGTCAGACAATCAGTCAGTCAAATTATTAGTCTGCAAATTAGTGAGTCTGTCAGCCAGTCAGTCAGTCAGCCAGAGAGTCCGTCAGTCAGTCAGCAATTTAGTACTCAATCT
>MU827787.1:84359-195656 GCA_029204205.1 Desmophyllum pertusum | reverse complement strand
GTCTCAATCTCAATAAGTTTGTCACTCAATCAGTAAGTAAATGTAGTTCAATCAGTCAGTTTGTCAATGTTACTAGTCCATCAATCAGTTTTTATTATTAACTAACATCCTGCAGTAAGTCCATCAGTCAGCCAGTCACTTGGCAATCAGTGAAATGGTCGTTCTATCGATACAGTCATCAAGCCTGTACTGGTATGTCAATACGAGAGTCTGTAATTCAATCAATAATCCAGTTCATTGGTACAGTAATCCAATCAGTATATTGTCAGTTACACAGTCAAACTATTATTAATAATAGAGTTCCACTTATCCACTGTGCAAATTAACCATGGCAAGGCAGTTGGCATGTCTGAAGTCAAGAACAGAACTTGGCTTATACAAGAGTTTTGTTTACCTGGTTCACTCAAGAGCAGGATTGCAAAAGTAAAACATGCAGCACTACTTAAGATAAAGTCTTGAAGCCTTGGTCCAATAGCATCTGATCTGGAACAACAAGATTAAAAACCTGTTTAGTTGTGAAATTCCAAAATACAACTTTGCTTTACCAACTACAATGTACAAGATGGTATTGTTTATGTTTGTAAAAACCGCCTACATGTACAAATAAATTTATTAAGTTTCACATTTTAAGTAATGATCCCCGTAAGAAACTAGGCAGGCCAAATGCACAATCGATTAAAAGGTGTAAAGTCTTAATTATTAATTTCAATTAAATGAACGAATTTGATTGGTCAAGATCAAAAATTGCAAAAAAACGATGAAAAAAGAGAAAAAAACAACCTTTTTTGACATTGTCTAACCCATGCCCCTATTCTCTAGCTCTTGGCCAAGTTTGGGCATTGTTCTTTGGAGTTGTGAAGGAAAAGTGCTTTTGAGTTGACTATGAATACATAATTATGCGAAAAGAAAAGTTGTTTGAATGAGTGAATTGCAAAGTGGAGTAACTTTGTGATCGAAATTCAAAATTCGCGCTTAAACGCTCCTAAGCCAATGAGAGCCGCTAGAATTAATTTGATTAAAGCAATAGCAAATAAAAAATAACTGCCACTATAATTGCAGCGGGCTATTGTTCTTTTGCCTAGTTCTTAGCCGGACCAGTACTTAAATGTATCCATGTAACATAAAGTGACACAGGCAAAACTGGCAAATATCCGATTTTATAAATCCATCGAATATTTTTTTCCAGCTCGAGATTGATCTAAAAATGTCACACGGTGCACCCAAATCTGTAGACTTGTAAACAAGTCGAGCTCAATAATTTTTTCCGGGGAGTGAAAAAAAAAAATCAAGTGCGAACGGTGAAAAATTTAGTTCAAAGCCAGTGCTTTTCAATAAGACCCAGCTCCCGCCGGAGCTCCGGCGGGTACTCCCTTGCGAATCCCCGGCTATATTTCTCTGCCTTATTCCATGCCAGGGCTCGACATTTCATCCTTGGTGACTAAAAATGCTGGTTTAGTCGCCACTTTGCGACTACAGTTCTCTATGATTTAGATGTATAAATTAAAAGATTAAAGTTGAGAAACAATTGAATACGCCCTATAATGCATTGCGTCATGTATGCGCATGGTTGTGTCTCTAGTAATGTGGCTATCCACCATGTTCAATTAATTCCCTTCATACTTGCGATCGTTTTAACGGTGTTTGGCTCACATTAGTTACAAAATTAGTGGCTAGAAAGTCTTAATACAGTAAAAAACCCGCAAGTAAGAACCTGCATTTCCCCAAGTTAGCCTAAACAGGTTCTTACATAAATGGTAATTAGTACAAATTTAGGCTATTTAGGTTCTTAAATAGGTTCTTATTTTCTGAAGAAAAAAATTACATTGTAGCTAATAGAATTTAGTGGTTTTCAGCCTATTCCTTATATAAATTCTGCATACCAAGTAAAGTGATAAGGCACCTGTGTCTTCAAAGAGGATCCAAAATGTTGACCTATCTTATTTTCCAAAGTGTACACATTTTTTTATATAGATTTTAGAAAATAAGAACCTGTTTCAAATTTTAGGCTAAAACATGGTTCTTGTTAGTATAGAGGGGGTCTCTAACTGGCAAATTTTAGCCTAACAGGTTCTTAAAAACTAGGTTCTTACTTGCGGGTTTTTACTGTATGTAATTTGTTTGTTTTAAAGTTGTGGTAAGATTATTTTTATTGTTTTTAATTTTTTTTTTTAATTTTTTTTTAATTTTTTTTTTTTATTCCTTACAATACGGTAAGATTGTGGGCAGCTCGGGTGGACGCTTGGGTCAAGTTATTATTTTGCCCCAAATCACTAGAAATAGGGTTTATGAGCTTCCCCATTTTCAAAGACAAAGTGGTAGTTTTGGTCTCAGTCTGCTGCAAAACTGCATGTAGTCTGCATTTTTATACTGTTTGGTTCTCCTGTACATGAAGGACACTCCATTTTATATCCACCTCTCCTTCCCCCCCCCCCCCCCCCCCCCCCCCCCCCATTGACAATGAGACAAGATTCTGTTAAGGGGCTTCCGAGGGGGTCAGTGCATCGGCATATTTTGATATTTGCATATTTTCTGAGAGGGTTGGCTAGAAAACGGCCATTTTGCTTGGGGTAATGGAAAAATTTGCCACTTTCCGAGGGGGTTATTGTATCGGCACTTTGATCTTTGTTTTCTTAGGGGTAAATGTTGACCCACCACATCAACAGGGGGTGTGTGGATATAAAATGGAATGGTCCTTATGTGACTTATGTGTTTGCAGGTCTAATTATGTACAGTACATCTACATCTTGGATTCTGTCAGCTTATTTATATATGCCTCTACTGATGCAGAAGAAACTCTGATGGCTGTACATGTACATGCGGCATTGATGTAGATACCCGGGGGGTTACTTGACCCATGTTTGGGTATAGCCTTTTTAGGGGTGTCACTGAGGGTTTGAAAACCTGACCCTGTTTAGGACAAAAAAAACAATAAAAACCCCTAAAATACCTAAAATACCTACCCTGTGTAGGACAACATCCTCTATTTTAGGACCCTGTTTAGGTTGCAATTTAGCGAATCCCATTTGACAGATACGTGGCAAATGTCTCCGATCTCTAAATACTGTATAAACCATATTTTAATGACGACAATCGTACCGTACCCTGTTTAGGACAGGTTCAGACCCTGTTTAGGACAGACTCGCATGAAATTATATACCCTGTTCAGGGCAGAGAGGCCAAAAACCATACCCTGTCCAGCAGCATGTCCCTGTATAGGCCACATAAGGGAGTACCCCCCCCCCCCCCCCCCCCCCTTGGGGTAAATACATGAACAGTCGAAGCTTTCTAAGCAGCGGACAGCTCTACTAAATAGCGATATTTCTTGTTACGTCACCCATTGTTATTAATTTGCCAACCAGAGAACTATTGGCTGTTGAAACAAAGAGTTATTTTGTTTAATGGTTGGCAAATTTGAATAACAAAACAAATTTGACGCAATGTTGATAAATAGTGAACACTCCTGTATAAAACCCTGTTTGAACTCTTGCTCATACAAACTCTAACATTACCGTTAGCGGCCAACTCCAGTTGCGGAGACTTTTTCTGCTTCCCGAGGGTGTCTGCTTACAGGAGCTTCGACTGTATCTAGTTCAATATATAAAGCTTTATAGTTGTCAAATTAAAATCTTACCTTCTCTTCATCGACTTATGCACGAGCTGAGGTGAACAAAGCTTCCTGTAATTCCTCCATATCGTGTCTCCAGGCTCCGAGCTACAAACAAAAGTAAAGCAAGTTAGCTGATGTTTCATATAAAGTATAATATCACTAGTTCAAGCGGTTTTACAATAAAGAACAAACCTTTTACATTCTTCCGCCATGTTTTTCTTCACACATGCAACATGGTGGAAATGAACTACACTCGCAAAGATTAGTGGGAAATATTATGATAAGAAGGGAGGGGAGGGGGAGGGAAAAAATAAAAAATAGGTCCGCAAGGCGAACTCGTGTGGTTTACTGCTGTGAAAAAGTACAGGAGCATAACACACCGGAGTAGGCTCGATTACCAGCCGCTGTTCGGGAAAATGAGCCCACGCTCATTCCCCGAAGGCAGAAGAAGGAGACCGGACTCGAGAGAGCGGCGGAAATCGAGCCTAAACACCGGAGCGGCAACAGCGTAGTTGTTACACCTTCGGCTATTTTTAGAATCGTTCTCCCGCAGACTTTCTTTTGGCTCGTCACGCAATCTCTCTCCCATATAAAAGTGACGGGGGTGATCGTTGGAATTTTGGAACTGATTGAACGGCTAAAAGGTAGAAGAATCTCGTTTTCTGGGCGTGGCTCGAGTTACTTTTCACCCCTAAGATCAAGAGCTAAGAAGTACCAATTTTAAATTAATTCTAAGACAAAACTAGTTCTTGTCATATTTTTTGGATTTCAACACCCCTAAGCATACCAAACCATGAATTTTAACCCCTAAAAGGTACGACGATCATCCCCGTCACTTTTGATCGAAGTCCCCCCACCCGGGGTTTGATTTCGTTCGATGACTACGCCGGGGTTTGTCCGGGTTTTTGTTTGGGAGTATAATTTCCTAACTAAAAGCATATAAGGCCTACAATTGATTAGACTACGAGCAGTCCCTCATTTTTCTCGGGATAGTGGAGTAGGACACAGCACGCGAGTACGCGAGCGCGCGCGGAAATCAGGTGATTTTCGCGCGCGCTTGTGTGTTCACCCACTCCACTATGCTGAGGGACTTCTCGTAGTCTGTCAAGTCTATAAAAAGATCCACACTGTTGTACAATAGTAGACTGCGAGCAGTCTCTATTTTTCGCTAAAGTCCCGTGAGGCGAACGCGTGTCCGTGAGGCGAATGCGCGATTTTTCGCTTCCTCTCGCGCCCACGCAACTCGCGGCGCGCGCCACTCGTAAATCGCGCGTTCGCCTCACGGAATAGAGACTGCTCGCAGTCCGTAATAAAAGCCGCTTTTTCTCCCCTTCATCCTCCAGGACCCTTCAGCGAGCTACAAAAATCATTACGTTCTTGACAAGATCTGGCAAGCTGTCAATTGAGCAATTTCCCACCAATATTACGTAACATTTCACGTGAAAAGCTGAAGATCTGTGTCTGATCTGTAAACAGTCTCTACAAAGACTTGTCAGACGCATGTCACACAACACCAACAATGGCGTGGATGAAGAAGCTCACGTCTTTCCTTGTGGTTCTTGTTTGCCGTTTCACGCTGTTTCTGTTCATTACAATTTCTTCCTGCTTCCTCCAAGGTATACCGAACATCAACACTTGTTTTCTGTCGGTGAGTATTTCTGATCCATTAAGAAATCGTTCTTCCTTTGATCCGCGTACAGCTATAAATCATTCTCCATAATTTCAGCGTTCTCTGAAATCTAGAATTTCAAATTCTAGAATTTGACGTTTTACTGAGGGACGGTAATTTAGTCTAAGGTAGCTCGTAAGTTGTTGTGTTACGCTACTGATCAGTCGTTGTGGTTGTTTAGAAAAAAATATTTGTGTGATCAGTATTAAACATGTACATGTACACATTAAAGCACCACGTGTCCAAAGCCCAAACCTGACAAACCTCTACAAGGCCCGGCAATTGCCTACTGGTGTCTATTGAAAACCGTTGATTAATTCCGGCATTGAAGAGAAAACAGTGTATTAATATCCATCATATGGAGAGTTCCAATTCCGTTAGCCATGTAATTAAACCCGGTGTAAAGGTGATCAAAGATTGCGGTTTATTATAAAAGGGCAGTTTGTGTGACCCACATACATTTCCGGTGTATTAAACTACTTGAGATTTATTATTTTTAAAATGCAAACATTTAATAGACGTAAGATTTTGATGGCAGTGAACTGACGCGGACAGATCAGTTATTCGGACGAGAGAATTAGACATCGGATGATTGCATGCCATTGATGGTAGCTCATGGTCTTCATGGCGATTGAAAATTAACAGAAATAGAGAGTGCGTCACACAACATACCAAGGTAGCTGTTTTATATTTTTGTATTTTTCCTCTAGGTATTCCTGTCCTGCATCATTCCTCTACCACCAGCCTCTTTTTTAATTCATCCAGCTGACTACCTCTTCACCAAAATCTGCCAGATTGTAAGGTCAGTCTAAAAAAACACGGAAATCTGGAGTTTCAGACTGTCACACAAGGTTGAAAGAAGCTGTCGTCACGCAATGTTTCTTGAGAGAATTGTTCTGTGACGACACAAAAATAGGTTGACAATCGAAACGTCAGGCGCTAAAACCTACATAACAGGGCTGTGAAGTTTGACCAAAAATCGCTATCTGAAAGCCACCAGTACTCTAATTTGTTAAAAATACAATGTACATCACTTGTAGTAGGTGTTTATAGAAGCTACTTCCCTGTTTCAAGGTTTTATTTTTCATGACTCTCTGTCCTGCCTAATTAAATTGCAACTGATTTTGAACAAAAATGTTGAGAACTTCTCTCCCATAACTCTAACCTGCGACAAGAAAGGGTAGTCTAGAGGCTGTCATTTCGTAGAACAAGCGGAGAGAAAGCGAGGAACAAAGCGGAAAGGAGACCCTTATCGTAGGTTACCATAACACCGAAAAATGTGTTCAATTTTCAGTTCCTCCAGTTTCTTATCAATGACGTCATAAATGACGTTAACCCCCGCTTACTCGATTTGGCGCGAAATTTTATGACGTCACCTTAGACGTCACCGGCACGCAACCCGTTCCCAGGCTCTTAGGTGTACTTCGCGTTCGCCCGAGAGAGGAAGAGAACGTCTGGGGACTAGGTTGGGTTAACTTTCTTATATAAGAAATCAAACATTTTACGTGGCGACGAAGCACGAACCTTTCCCTTAAAATTAACTGAACTTGTAAGTCTTCTTACTTACCATTGTTGTCTTTTGTTTGTCAGAGCGTACACTACGCTGGTGAGCAAGGCACAAATGATATTTATCAGCTTACCTTACCGTGTAGTGCACTTTATTTTGTATGGATGGCTGGAATCTACCTTGCGTTACGTCATCAACCATATAAGGTGAGAATATTGGTGAGAATCCAGATCAAGCCTTGCCTAGTTCCTGTACGGCTTTTTCCCAGGCCTTCACGGTCAATTCGTTTCGGTGACGTATCCGAGACGAACGGATTGACCGCGGCGAAATATAGAGGCCTGGGAACTAGGCAAGATCAAGCCTAGATCTCAGGCCTCGTCATTTGCGGTGGCGCGCGATCAATCCGCTCAGTTCAGTTCACGCAAGGACGGTTCGAGATCCGTCAAAATCCTCTCCAGTCTCAATCAACTTTCTCTCTTTCTTTATGGTTTATTATTACCTCTTTGTTGATTTTATACCTTAGCTAACTATTATCGCGCGGTTTCCTTAGATCTGAAGATAATTTATTAGTTGAAAGACAGCGTTAGGGATGGACCATTTAATTTTTTTAATTTTTTTTTTTTTGGGGGGGGGGGGGGGGGGGGAGATCACGTGGGCAATAAGTATGTCAGACGAATAAAGAGTCAAGGACTACAGTATCCTCGCACAAGCCTCGCGCAAGCCTCGCGCAACCTCGCGCTACGTTTTATTCAAATAGCGTGTAACAACGTACGTTCCCATTTTCATTACTGATGAAGGCTTAAGCACTAGCCGAAACGTCTAAACAACAATGACAAGAGTCAGTGACAAAAACGTTTTAATTTAAATACTACAGTATCCAACTGTTTCTTTCTTTAGATTTACAATTCCCAAGATAACAACCACAGCAAAGTCAAAGATGTTTGCTCAACTGTTGCCTTGGCTCAGAACATTACATGACATGTTAAGGATGAACTACCTGGTTACAAGGTCTGTAACTCACCGTATACACCCGTACTGAATCAATAACGACGTTAAACTGCCTTTTTTCTAAGAACATTTTTTATAAGAACGTTGAAACTAAGGATTGGCCAAAATTTTAAGAACATGTTAAGAACATACCCCGGCAGGCTGTGATTTTGGTAAGAACGTGTTTAAAGGAGCTATGTCACAATATTTTAAGTCATTTTTGCGAAGTGCAAAATCACCTTCGATTTGAGAAAAACCTTAAAATAATAGTTTACTAAGCTAGAAAAACACCAAAGAGGTGATAATAAACCAAACAGGAACAAGGATGATTGAGGATGGAGAAGATTAAGATGGATTGCGAATGGAGAACTTGAAAAAATTGGCCAATTTTTTCAAGATGCGCCATCCGTGACGTAGCTCCTTTAATATTTTATCCACTGGGCGCGACATCTAGAACTCAGCTCTGAACTAAGCCGCGCAAGTATGTCATATGTAACTTGGTATAACTCAGAATGCACGTTTCCTGGTCGCGTCCGGATTGGTTTATTTGAAGTACTATAATATATCATGTAACTTAAGAGCAGTTTTCAATCGAGTGCCAAAAGCAATTAATTACAATGGCCAATCACAACAAACGTAAACTGCGCAATGAACCAATGAAAACTCCAAGCAAATACACGTAACCGGCGCCAAGCGTGGGAAAACGCGAGTGACCAAGGCTGATTGGTTTTGGTTTTGCATCTGATTGGTTGAGTAAGTGGCGCGGGTTTTTTAAACCAATCAAAACAAAGCAATTCCGGATTACTTTCGACACTCAAATGAAAACCGCTCATTCCCAGCTCAGCCTCAACTAAAAAGATAGACGTTGAGAGTATATATAAAGAAACTTAGCACGTGAAGCGAATCAACGCAATGTTGTGGTGCTGAAATGTTTTTTATGACTTACAGCTTTGTGTCAAGATTTATGGTGCGGATGGCGAGAATTACTTCTCGTTTCTTGAGCAAACTGGTTCACGTACGACTGTTGAGAATGTTCTTCTTTGTCAGGTAAAAATACAGTTATTTTAATTGTGGTCATATTTATGAGTTAATTATTCCTTCGCCTGCGTAGCTGGCGGTTTCATTGAAGCGCGCAACCTCGTTCCCAGGGTCTTCTCGTTTTTCAAGATGGCGGCTGATCGCGCCATCTTGAAACACGAGAAGAGCCTAGGAACGAGTGTTGTTCACTTTGCGCGATGGCAGCGGCTTGGCCGCTGGTTGAGCCCGCTGGCGTATTTTGCCATTGGGTGTCAACGAAACCTCTTGCTACGTATGCTCAATTGTTTTTCTTGTATCTTTTCGTCCTAGGAAAGTCATTGGCCTGCTGTTTGTGGTTGGTGCGGCGCTTGTATGTGTTCCTGGCCTGGAACCAGTCCCCAACCTACTGGCTACGGGGCATTTGTACCCTGGGTCTCTTATAAGGTACAAAATCGTTTAATTTGTTGTTCAATTTAATTTACTTTGAGACACGTTTTTAGGCGCTCCTTTATAAACGGAAGAGATCGACGACGAGGGAGCGTGGGGAGCCAATTCGTCGTTTATTTCTGACAAAACCACAGAACCTAAAATCCGACCAGAGAACCGCGCATATGGCAGAGGCTTTCTCTCTTCCCGCCATCCACCGCGCCCTTTGTATTTCCCTCTCCCCAATCCCCCACGAGGAGTTCAGTCCCTGACTCTCTCTCTCAAGCAGAAATTTGAACTACAGACCACGCCCATAGTTTTTATCGCAGCCCCTTCTTTGCTTTGATTTGAGAAACAAACAAGTAGGGGTTGAGAGTTGTGCTCTTTGCGCAAATACATTCTCTCTCTCTCCATACATTGTCTCTCTCCATCCTGGTTGGTATCCCATCCAGGAGGGGGGGGGGGGGGGGGGGTAGCAATACTCCTAGGCGTTTCATGCTTTTGAAACAAGCTGTGTGGGTCAAAGCCGAATATGCGGTTTACGACAAATGTGCGTGTTTTGTCACGAACGATTGCGTGACGACTGACGAAAATAGATACAGGTTAATCATTAACTGATCTTTTGTTACGCAGTAATCATTAACTGTTGTTCCTTTTAAGGTTTCAGCGTTGTGCAAAGTACGATGACAGCACGGCGTGCCATGCCTCGTTCTTAGAGTTTTCGTACAGCATGTGGAATTTGACGAGAACGGGCATATTTATCGTCATGTGCTGGGTTGCAAACCGTCGATCATGGAAGCCGCCTGCGCGAGACCTCACCTTTCTTGTTGAAAGATGCCTGGCGCTTAACAACAAGACCTACGTACAGCTGTTAATATGCGCGGCGGGGCTGCCTCTCCTGATGAATGGGCACTGCTTCTCACAGACAGTTCACAACATAGTGTGCACGGTAAATCTGCTGTTGTTCATGGTCACACTCAACGGCTACCACAGCCGCACGTCTGTGATGGTGTTCCACGCCCTGTGTACCGTGGCTATGAACGCTCAGAGCCTGCTAGTGGCTGTGTACAACATCTACGGGAATTTACAGACACAGGGTAATGACTCCATAACGACCCTGCTGTACATTATGGAGCTTTACTTGATGCTCCTCGTGCTAGCAGACAGCAGTACGCGCGTGATTAACAAAGTTAGGAACCCCAAGCTTGATATCATGTCAGAAGAAAGTTAACCAAACTTGTCTGATTCCATTCTCTGGTTTATTTACTGATTCAGATGTACAAACTTTCTACAATAATCTACTTTAACATGCAGTATCTTTCGCAGGCGTTACTAGAGCAGTCACGCAACTCTGTGTCACGCGACTGGGGTTCAAGTGTTGCGTGACGACCCGAGTAACGGCTGTGAAAAAGACTACCTTTCATGATGATCAATGTGATTTTCAAGAAAATAAATAAATTGATCGATTGTGTCTTTTTGTTCCTTTGAGGATTTGCGCTCTATCAACACTGGATAATTAACATTCAAATACTAGCCTCCAAGGCAGACAACCTTCTGTCCAATCACGCAATCTTTCGATTGTCACGCAATCACGTGACGAGCAAAAAGGCAACCTCGTTCCCAGGGGTTCTCTCTTTCCGCCCCGTGGGAAGAAGAGAGATCCTCCCTGGGAAAGAACATAATGGTGTAAAAATAACACCTACCCCTACTCCCTACCCCTCCCTTGTTAGGGTCTGACCTCTCCCTCCCTAGGGTTAGAACACTACTAACCTAGGGTTAGAGCTCAGTCTTCGTACCCCTCCCTACATAGGTTCTGAAGTTCCTTACCCCTCCCTTCATAAGTCACGAACCGTGACCTGTATGATTGGGTTATCACTTTAGCAGTTTCAAAGCATAACCTTACAGAACAGCATGCACCAGGTAACATCCCTTATCTGTAACTTTTGACTACAACTACAACAGCCAATAACTTTAAATGTTGCCATTTTAAACAGTATGGATTGAACCCTAACAACTCCAATAGCTTACTCGAAAAACGCCTGGTACGAGAGCGGGCGCGCGGGCAATGATGGAACTGTTTTGAGAGTTCAGGCAGCATGCAATGTGGCCGTTGTGTGTTGAGCAGTCGCTAAATTTGCACGCGTCTTTGTATCAGTTGCAGAGAACTGGGGTTGGACAAAAACTAGACCAAGGGAGTGGGGGAGACTAAAACGAGGAAACAACACATGGACTGCAGGCTGGGCAATCTCGTTCCCAGAGTCCTCGTTACCCTTGTCCAGCAGTGGGGCGGCCAACAAGGACCTCTGGGGGGAAGCGATCCACCATGACAGGATTCTTGGACTTCCGGCTCTACTGCGCATGTGTTCGACCCCATGTTTCAACTAACGGACGCCAAGATTCTTGGACTTTCGGTCTTACTGCGCAAGTCAGGCGGATCACTCTATCCCAGAGGTCGTTGTTGGCCGCTCCACCACTGGACAAGGGTAACGAGGACTCTGGGAACGAGATTGCAGGCTGAGTAAAAGGAATCTTCTATCCACTCAGATCACTCTCCTTCAAGCTTCACATTGGAATTTAATGTCAAATTTTCTACCATTTTGTTTGAAAACTTAGCTATATTCTCAGCCATGCATAACTTTTTACGTTCCCTGTGGCCTGCCCCGCCCCTCCCCCTCAATAAAGAAGCCCCATAAATGCTCTTGTGCGCACACTCTAGTCCCAGGCTCTCACGTTTTTCTGCCATGAGCTCTCTTCCATTATTTTTTGGCACCACATTCTCTTATTAATTTTATAAACTCGATCATTAGAACATGGAACATCTACTCGTGTTTGTTTAGGTATGGAATCTTTTTCTATTTAATTTGCAGTTATTTATGCTATCTACGAATGTACGAAAGAATGAGTTAAGTGTTCAGGTTGTTTCAGTGAAAGAATTTATAGTGAGCGAGTGTTCTTGATTGTCAGACCTCGGTGTCTCCAACATATTCTCTGTCGAGATAAACAAAAGGTATCGCATTAGCTCGTCAGATCACTTTGGCTGCTCAGTGGGTTGCCTGTGGTACAAGCTGTGCAGTGAGTAGCCTGTGGTACAAGCTTTGCAGTGGGTGGCCTGTGGTACAAGCCACTCAGTGGAAGCATGTGGTACAAGCTTTCCAGTGGGTGGCCTGTGGTACAAACCACTCAGTGGAAGATGTGGTACAAGCTATACAGTGAGTAGCCTATGGGACAAGATTCACAGTGGGTAACCTGTGGTACATGCCACTCAGTGGAAAGCCTGTGGTACAAACTGCTCAGTACAGTGAGTAATGAGGGGGAATTTATCTCATGAAATTGAATCATTAATTTTAAAGGTTTATTTCCAAAAGTTTAATTTCCAAATAGTTTAGTGTCAAATTGCTTGAACTTGGTTATAAGCCCTTGTCTACTGCGCATGTTAAAAATGGCATTTTATGCTACACGTTGCCAAATTCACGCCTGGACGTTTTCTAGAATTACAGTTGACAAGAGCTTACTTGTGACAACGATTTTATTTCATTTCACTTTATTTATCACTGTTATCAGAAATTAAATTAGAAATTATCTTGATTTTTCCTTATCGAGTTAAAACATTTGGTCAAAAACAAACGTTAAATTGTATTTATCATTTGTATAAATGTAACCTTTCATTTATTATTTTATATTGTAATCAAAGTTTAATATGTTAAAGATATGCACCTGCCACCAAAACGTTCTGCTTTGAGTCTTGCCAGTCAGCGGAAATGCTCATGTATTTACATTCGCTAATAACCCTTTCACTCAGAGAGTCTCTTATCAGAGTCAAATCTCCCGTAAATTTTTTGTTTCTAACTTTGTCTGTGGATGAAAGCCTAGTGTGTGACCATTCAAATGAAAGCTGTTGAGCAGTACTTTCATGTAGTACTGTTTATAATGCTGTACAAGGTGGTTCTAACTTTTAAGTCTGTGGATGAAACCCTAGTGTGTGACCATTCAAATGAAAGCTATTGAGCAGTACTTTCATGTGGTACTGTTTATTATGCTGTACAAGGTGTTTCTAACTTTTAGTCTGTGGATGAAACCCTAGTGTGTGACCATTCAAATGAAAGCTATTGAGCAGTACTTTCATGTGGTACTGTTTATTATGCTGTACAAGGTGTTTCTAACTTTTAAGTCTGTGGATGAAACCCTAGTGTGTGACCATTCAAATGAAAGCTATCGAGCAGTTCTTTCATGTGGTGCTGTTTATTATGCTGTACAAGGTGGTGCTAACTTTTAAGTCTGTGGATGAAACCCTAGTGTGTGACCATTCAAATGAAAGCTATTGAGCAGTACTTTCATGTGGTACTGTTTATTATGCTGTACCAAGGTGGTTTTAACTTTAAGTCTGTGGATGAAACCCTAGTGCGTGACCATCCAAATGAAAGCTGTTGAGCAGTACTCTCATGTCGTACTATTTATAATGCTGTGCAAGGTGGTTCCAACTTTTAAGTCTGTGGATGACACCTTTGCATAAGAAATTGTGATTTTTTTATAAAAATTTGAATTTCGGCACTCTTTGGAGTGAAAGGGTTAATGCTATACACGTATTTGAAGCACGACGTAAAGCAGAACTTTTTGAGCAGGGAAGCGGCTGGTTATATTAATTCAATGTTAGTCATGCAAAAGCTTAACAGAAAAGTGTTAAAAGTTGTTAGTTTCAAAAGACATTAAGGCAAGCCTACCTCTGTACCTTATCCCTTCACCTCATTCATTTATGGCCAACAAATTGCGGCATTTTTTGACTGCATTATAGAAGGGCAGAAAAGAGATTAGTTTTAGATTCAAAGCGTTTTAGGTCAGTTCTAGGACGCGCAGCAGTGTAAGGAGCCTGGTAATCAGTCGGTTCTATCATCACGTGATACCTTTGTCATGTGTCACCAGTTTGTCACGTGTTAGTCATGTGTTCACTGCGGACTCTGGAACTGAGTGTATTGGTTTAGTATCGCTTTGAAGGTTTAACAACTTTGTTTAACATGATAAACAGTCTTTCGATTCTTCCGAGGGAGGGGAGGGGACACGAGGAGTAACAAGTAGCGAGAGGAAAGGAGAACAAGAGGGGGAGGGTAAGGGGAGACATCACAGGTATAAGCTGTTACAATGTGAAGAAGGAAGAAATCAAAAGACTGCTTAATGTTTACTTAAAGTTTATTTTTATATTTAACTGTTTCGTCAGGGTGCTCAATATACGCTATTTATTAAAAATCAGACGTTTCCTGACGTTTCTGAGTCACGGCTCGGCCCATTTTCGCTCGCTCCAACTATCCAAAAAGAGGGACTGCTTGTAGTCTACTTTAAAATGTTTAGAGTATAGCTGCAATAGTTAAATAGAGACTGGGTTATTTTGTTTACAGTATATCGCTCTTTTTCAGTTGACAAATACATGATTTAATATTTCGAATTTAAGTTTCAATAATAGTTGAAGAATTTTCTTTTGCAGAGTTTACAAGCAAGATTTACTAATAGTCTGACACGCCCTGTCCTCATAGCATTTTGTAGCCAGCGAAGAAAGAAATGGTTCGATTTGATGGAGCTTTTTCACGATATACGAAGTCAATTTTTGTGATGCGTTAATTGCCTTCAAACCAAAGGAAACCTCAAAATAACAGTTTACTAAGGTGCAAAAAAAACAAACAGGAACAAGGATGGTTGAGATTGGGGAAGATTGAGACGGATTACGAATGATGAACTTGAAAATTTTAGGCTAAATTTTTCAAAATGCGCCATCCGTGACGTAGCATCTTTTAATGTACTTACATGTCAAGCTGTTTGACCGCGTCACTGGAGCACATGGCAGTAGTCTCATAATGACAATCCCTGTGTGTGACCAATTTACATTCTGAGAAAAAAAGGTAAAAAGACAACAAAAATTATTATTGATGACAAGGTTTTGGGGTGTGGTGATCTAATAGGTTAGTGCATTGGACTTTGGATCGAGTGGTCTGGGTTCTAGCGCTGGCCAGGATCACTGTGTTGTGTTGTGCAAGGCACTTCACTCTCACAGTGCCTCGCTCCACCCAGGAGTATAAACATTGTGTTGTGTTCTTGGGCAAGACACTTAACTCTCACAGTGCCTCTCTTCACCCAGGAGTACAAACATTGTGTTGTGTTCTTGGGCAAGACACTTTACTCTCACAGTGCCTCTCTTCACCCAGGAGTATAAACATTGTGTTGTGTTCTTGGGCAAGACACTTAAGAGCGGCCCTCTGTAATTATCGCCCGGAGGCGTGCAAAATGAAAAAATCGAAATTCCTCAAACTTTACCAGAATATAGGTCTAGTTAAACTATTGCTAGAAAAATAACTTTCAGTTCCATCAGATTTTTATTTTGGGCGAACGGCGCCCATAACGGTTTTCGGCTCTCGCATCAGTTTTCACGGGGTGAATACAACACATTACTAAAACGTCTCCTAAAAAAATAGGCAAAGGAAATATCCAAACACTGTATAGTTTATTGAAAAGAAGACACATTGGTTAATTGGTTAAATGGTTATTTAAACAATTTGATAGCAAACTTAATATTTGAGCAAATTTTAAAGTTTTAGCTTATTTTGACGATTTTGGCAAGGCAAATTAAGCCTAAATTGAGAGGTAAAAAAACCTAATTGGTACATGGCGTGGGGTTATAAAAAACTATAACCCAATGAAAGAGCAATGTTTCTTCCACAAATATATGTAATAACATTTTTGGGCTACTGAAACTACGAAATTTGAGAGCGCCAAACGAAAGTGCTCCCGAGGTCAAAAATTACCTTTCCGTGTCACGAAATGCGTATAGCTAAAATACACAAGTCACACTGGAAAAATTCTAAGATAGATTTCACTAAATAGTTTGTGCTACTGTGGAAGGCTAGCTATTCTTAGATAGATAACGTCTTGATTTCTGGAAAATTTGTGTAAAATCTTAGCTTTTAGAGGTTAATTTGCAGCCACTAAAATGTAATTATTTTCGGTCCGAAATTCACGAAATGAAAGGAATTCACGGCACAACTATTTCCATCACTCTTCTATATATTAACAAAACCTATAATAAGTGCGACATAATATCGAACTATTTACAGTTAATAATGGCATCAGTACCTGTGAAGTCTTGGAATTGAAATGTAAGCGCCAATGGTGCTCAATGTTTGTGCTCCATGTTTGCCAGAATCAACATAGATTGCGTTACACAATTCACGGATCCAACTTTATCGTGGGTGGGGGCGGGGTAGAGTAATCATTACATTACAGTCGTGTTTTTTCGCAATATTTGTGAGAACAGATGTATCATAATATTTTTTATACCTTATTCTCACTTATTTTCGGGAGTATTTATTTTCGCGATGTAGCAAAAAACGCGAAAACTGAAAGACGATATTTTCGCCAAAATATTTTAAAAATAAAGCCTCGCGAAATACGGATCAGTCGATTTAGCCAAATAAGTACGCGCCGAAATCAGTGAGAATATTAAACGATAGACATTCATGGAGGGGTGAGCGGGTGTGACCAACGGCCCGTGGTTGCGAGGAAGCTCGAAGGTGAGTGACCGGTTTGGAACTTTTCAGAAACCGCCACTGTAAACAGTTCATTTCCGGTTTCGATTCATTCAACCATCAACCATGGCATCGTGTGGCTACTCTGCGTTTGTCGGAGGGTTTTGTGGTTGCAGTAGGTCTAACCCGCAAATGCAATGTGCGTGACAATCCAGAGTTGCGGCAAGTGACGGAGTAATGTACTGCTCCGCAAATGATCCCGGGACCGCAAATGATCCCCGACCGCAAATGATCCCCAAATTGGACCGCAAATGATCCCCGACCGCAAATGATCCCCAGAATGGACCGCAAATGATCCCGCTAAAAATTGAGGAATGGCGTGGACGGTGGACGCGATTTTTTTCCGATTTTGAATATTTTCCCCAATAACTGAATCTTGTGCACGCTAGACATTTTTATGACGGAAGTGATTATATATTTTTTTTATTACTTAAGGCATTGATGCAGATTTTAGAAAAAAAAATAAACTCAAAATCACTGAATTGAAACACCCGTTACGGCAAACTACTTTACGAAATCGGCAAATAACATTTCCGGTGAATTATCGTGATTATTTCATGCTGTTTTGGCGGCATCGACTGCATTTAACACCCGGCCCGCTTTGATGAAGTGTGAAAACTGTGAAATTTTTTTCAGGCTAAATTCACTCTCAATCAACAACACGATTTTTTTGAATTTTCCTTTTTATTTGTTAATAATATTATTTCATTTAATCTGTATTTCGAGCAGATTATATATGAAAGCGTTACATATCCTTTCTTTACTATAAAACGTTCATAAGTCCGACGTGACTTATCACACTTTGATATTTCGTGATAACATTGTACATTTCAATTATTTCATTTCCATGTATAGCTTGTTTCATGGCGCAGAATACCGTCGTTAATCTCGAAATTTATAGATAAATGAATCTTGGTGACGCGAAAGCAATATAAATCTGCAATCATTCTAGACGCGGATGAAGTTTACAGTGAACCAAAAATAACACCTTCTCGAATTAACTATTTTTAGAATATATCTGGTATTCCTGCGATCTCGGAGTTCAATTTGACAATGGCTGCTGTGTATCCGAATTTTGTGATTTTGACACCGTCTCTACACTCGGTCTGCTTAGTATTGTTCGTACATCAATGTCCAAGTCATGTGTCCTCGATCCTTTACCTGCCTCATTGTTCCGTCAGTGCTCTGATGTTCTACTTCCTGTTATTACGAGAATTGTCAACCTATCTCTCGAGCTGGGTGTGGTTCCTACGCGGTTAAGCGCTGTTGTTAAGCAGCGTGAGCGTGAACAGCAGCGCTGTTTGTTAAGCGCTGTGAACTTTAGAAATAGCGCTATATAAATTATTAAATTATAAATTATTATTATTCTCGTTCAGTGATTTTGAGTTTATTTTTTTTTCTAAAATCTGCATCAATGCCTTAAGTAATAAAAAAATATATATCACTTCCGTCATAAAAATGTCTAGCGTGCACAGATTCAGTTATTGGGGAAAATATTCAAAATCGGAAAAAAATCGCGCCCACCGTCCACGCCATTCCTCGATTTTTAGCGGGATCATTTGCGGTCCATTCTGGGGATCATTTGCGGTCGGGGATCATTTGCGGTCCAATTTGGGGATCATTTGCGGTCGGGGATCATTTGCGGTCCCGGGATCATTTGCGGAGCTGTACATTACTCCGTCACTTGCCGCAACTCTGGATTGTCACGCACATTGCATTCGCGGGGTTAGACCTACTGCAACCACAAAACCCTCCGACAAACGCAGAGTAGCCACACGATGCCATGGTTGATGGTTGAATGAATCGAAACCGGAAATGAACTGTTTACAGTGGCGGTTTCTGAAAAGTTCCAAACCGGTCACTCACCTTCGAGCTTCCTCGCAACCACGGGCCGTTGGTCACACCCGCTCACCCCTCCATGAATGTCTATCGTTTAATATTCTCACTGATTTCGGCGCGTACTTATTTGGCTAAATCGACTGATCCGTATTACGCGAGGCTTTATTTTTAAAATATTTTGCGAAAATATCGTCTTTCAGTTTTCGCGTTTTTTGCTACATCGCGAAAATAAATACTCACGAAAATAAGTGAGAATAAGGTATAAAAAATATTATGATACATCTGTTCTCACAAATATTGCGAAAAAACACGACTGTAATGTAATGATTACTCTCCCCCGCCCCCACCCACGATAAAGTTGGATCCGTGAATTGTGTAACGCAATCTATGTTTGATTCTGGCAAACATGGAGCACAAACATTGAGCACCGTTGGCGCTTACATTTCAATTCCAAGACTTCACAGGTACTGATGCCATTATTAACTGTAAATAGTTCGATATTATGTCGCACTTATTATAGGTTTTGTTAATATATAGAAGAGTGACGGAAATAGTTGTGCCGTGAATTCCTTTCATTTCGTGAATTTCGGACCGAAAATAATTACATTTTAGTGGCTGCAAATTAACCTCTAAAAGCTAAGATTTTACACAAATTTTCCAGAAATCAAGACGTTATCTATCTAAGAATAGCTAGCCTTCCACAGTAGCACAAACTATTTAGTGAAATCTATCTTAGAATTTTTCCAGTGTGACTTGTGTATTTTAGCTATACGTATTTCGTGACACGGAAAGGTAATTTTTGACCTCGGGAGCACTTTCGTTTGGCGCTCTCAAATTTCGTAGTTTCAGTAGCCCAAAAATGTTATTACATATATTTGTAGAAGAAACATTGCTTTTTCATTGGGTTATAGTTTTATAACCCCACGCCATGTACCAATTAGGTTTTTTTACCTCTCAATTTAGGCTTAATTTGCCTTGCCAAAATCGTCAAAATAAGCTAAAACTTTAAAATTTGCTCAAATATTAAGTTTGCTATCAAATTGTTTAAATAACCATTTAACCAATCAACCAATGTGTCTTCTTTTCAATAAACTATACAGTGTTTGGATATTTCCTTTGCCTATTTTTTTAGGAGACGTTTAGTAATGTGTTGTATTCACCCCGTGAAAACTGATGCGAGAGCCGAAAACCGTTATGGGCGCCGTTCGCCCAAAATAAAAATCTGATGGAACTGAAAGTTATTTTTCTAGCAATAGTTTAACTAGACCTATATTCTGGTAAAGTTTGAGGAATTTCGATTTTTTCATATTGCACGCCTCCGGGCGATAATTACAGAGGGCCGCTCTTAACTCTCACAGTGCCTCTCTTCACCCAGGAGTACAAACATTGTGTTGTGTTCTTGGGCAAGACACTTAACTCTCACAGTGCCTCGCTCCACCCAGGAGTATAAACATTGTGTTGTGTTCTTGGGCAAGACACTTTACTCTCACAGTGCCTCTCTCCACCCAGGAGTATAAACATTGTGTTGTGTTCTTGGGCAAGACACTTTACTCTCACAGTGCCTCTCTCCACCCAGGAGTATAAACATTGTGTTGTGTTTTTGGGCAAGACACTTTACTCTCACAGTGCCTCGCTCCACCCAGGAGTATAAACATTGTGTTGTGTTCTTGGGCAAGATACTTTACTCTCACAGTGTCTCTCTCCACCCAGGAGTATAAACATTGTGTTGTGTTCTTGGGTAAGACACTTTACTCTCACAGTGCCTCTCTCCACCCAGGAGTATAAACATTGTGTTGTGTTCTTGGGTAAGACACTTTACTCTCACAGTGTCTCTCTCCACCCAGGAGTATAAATAGGAACCAGTGAATTGTTGAGAAAACCTAGTGAACCTGGTGAGAAGTGCTGGCCTGATGGGCTACAAAGCTAGGAAATAACAGACTGGAAAGACGACAAATTACTAATAAAACCTTTTTTCACGGTTTCTTATTATTTATTACCTCTACACTGGTAGCCTTGTTTTCCGATTTTTCCTTTGATTGCTTTACCGCACACGGCACATTCTGGAGGGCTAAACAGAGACAGACATTCAAATGTAAGCTATTGAGCAGTACGTGGTACTGTTTATTATGTTGTACAAGGTGGTTCTAACTTTTGAGTCTGTGAATGAAACCCTAGTGTGTGACCATTCAAATGAAAGCTATTGAGCAGTCCTTTCATGTGGTACTGTTTATTATGCTGTACAAGGCGGTTCTAACTTTTAAGTCTGTGGGTGAAACCCTAGTGTGTGACCATTCAAATGAAAGCTATTGAGCAGTATGTGGTACTGTTTATAATGCTGTACAAGGCGGTTCTAACTTTTAAGCCTGTAGATGAAACCCTAGTGTGTGACCGTTCAAATGAAAGCTAATGAGCAGTACTTTCATGTGGTACTGTTTATTATTCTGTACAACGTGGTTGTGTTTTTTAATTATTATGTAAAAATCGGGATTGTACTTAGAGAGAAAAAAATTACCTTCCAGCAAAGTGGACAGCCATAAAAATGTGATCATTGTAGATGTGAAGTTTGTTTCCTCCTTTCTCATAAGCTTGTCTTTTGGCCATGACAGGAGGGATGTGTGAATATCTGAGAAGGATAACAGTAAAATAGTTGGAAACAGGCAACTCACGGCATACATTGTAGGTGAAAATATGAACAGATAAAGATGTTCTTACTTCTTCTTTCCTTTTTGTACTGTCCTCAATGACCAACGTAGAGTAAGGATTGGGTGAATAACTGAGAAGTGACGACTGACTGGTTGATTTACCTACAGAAAAAAAAACGTTTGTGAGTAGGAGACTTGACGCACGTAGTGCAGCAGCCGCGTTTTTAGCGCCAAAATTGGCTTCGTTTTTCTTGATAAATTTTACTCAAATTACTCGCATCTTCAAGATGTTTACGACAGCGACGGCGACGGCAACAAAAACGTCCCTAACAAAATGTTTAATGAGCAGTACAATAGCTCTGCACGTGCGTTATACATGTACCATTTTGGTACATTTCTTAGCCGTCCTCTGCAAAACAACGTGAAATGATCAAATTCTGGGTTTTCGGAGAACGTGAACCGCAACAGCGAACTTTTCAAGTTTCTCTTTGGATATGAACGTTGACTTTACATATTCAGCAATGGAACTAGAGAATCGCGAGATTCTGAAGTAAAATATAAATTCAGTTTTTAATCGACGTTGTCCTCGGCGTTGCTGGCCTGCGAATACAGCCGACTTCTATCGCGGGCCGCTTGCAGCACCCTGTGAAAGATACTTTCTGCTAGGACGCTGCAAGCAGCGCGCGATGGAAGTCGGTTGTATTCGCAGGCTATGGCGCTGCCATCGTGGTTGCTTAAACTCCCTATTGTCAACACAACTCGGCTTCCCCCTACCCCACCCACCCCACCCAAGAACTACAAACAACACTTACGCAGGTTAGAGGGGTCCGGGACTGGCAGATCCCCCGCATGGTACGAATGTCTGATTGGGTCATCTCTTGCTAGGACCTTCTCTTCACCCTTGTCTGTGTGTTTATCAGCAGCACTCATACTGACAGGTCGTTTTCTTGTAAACATATTAAATGACCTTCGCATCCTGGGTTTTGTGTTCAGTTCTGAAGCTTGCTCCAGCATTTCTTCCTGTTCCTTGGCTTTCTCTGCAATTTCCTTGGCTTTCTCTGCGATTTCAGCTTCATTCTCTTGTGTGTCGTCTTCTTTGCTATCCTCTTTCACTTCTTCTTTGTTTTCTTCCTCTTTTATTTCTTCTTTCTCCTCTTCTTCTGTCTTAGCTTCTTCCTGGACTTCTCTGGTTTCTTCTTCTGGTTCATCAACCGCCACAACCTTTTCTTCCTCCTCAAATACCTTCTTATCACTTTGTTTCCTCTTAAACATCTTTTTAAATGACCTTCGTTTCGGGGTTTTCTTTTCGATCACCTCTTCCTGTTCCTTTGTCTCCTCGCCTTCATCTTCTCTCTCATTGTGTTCTTGTGTTTCTTCTTCTTTCTTATCTTCCACTTGAAGTTCGTCTTCCTTCTCTCCAGCAACATCGGCGGGCGTTTCCTGTCAAAACCACAGACATAAAATGGACCTGTCAACTTTTTCTCCTATCTACCTACAGTTGAATGTCACTCAGTGTTTAGAGCTTTGGTTTTGCTTTACTACGCTCTATGATTGGTTTAAAAAACCTCCCGCCACCTACTCAACCAATCAGATGCAGAACCAAAAACAATCGCAACTTGGTCACGCGCATTTTCCTATGCTTGGCGCTGGTTACGTGTAGTTGCTTTGAGTTCTCATTGGCTTATCGTGCTGCTTACGCTTGACACTTACTGAAAATTGCTCTAATTAAACGAACATAACCCATATAATACATATTGGTGGAGGCATTTTTTGCTATACTGTTAATTATTTTTGAAATAAGCTGAACAGAACTGGTTTCTCAGGGGTGGTGATTAGCATAACTAATCACAGTATTTGTACCTCAACAGGGGTTTTCACCGGTTCCTCGACAGGCTCTTCTATGTGCTCTGCTCTCTCGTAAGATGGCCCAGCTTCTGGTGTCGCTATGACAAAAATAGATGCAGGTGGTTCCCTGTGTGGTTCAGGTTCATCGTGGTGCTCATCAGTGTCAACGCCATTACAATAACCAGCAGGCTTTGGTTTTTCTTCATGGGATTCATAAGCTTCAATCTCCATGGCCAGCTCATCCAGGCTTGACTCTATGTAACGCTTACGAACTGGAATGTGTCCATTCAGCTCTGCACCAGTCTCCCCACCGTTCATAAAAACCTGGGGTGCCTCTTCGGATGGAGTGCTCTGGGCACTAGGCTTCTCAGAACCTGACAAAGAAGTAAATAAAATATATTTGGTTAATTTTTTATGAAACTTACTGTATATAACTAGGTTAAAAAATGTTAAAGTCTTCTTCACCTCCCGCCTCGAATAGCCCTGCTAATTTGCGGGAGGTGAAAATCTATGTATCATAATCTTAAGCTTAAGACAAAATAAAGCTTGTTGTTGTTGTCTACAAACCTAGTGATTTATCAGGCCGGCACTTGACTCCAGTTTCCATAGCATGAAGTGACTAGGAGTATCACTACTCCCCTGGGCGGGATACTAGGTAACCTCCCAGCATTTTGTCAGGTTGCCCTAATAATTCGCTGGTACCCATTTATACTCCTGGGTGGAGGAAGGGGAGATTTATACTCCTGGATGGAGAGAGGCACTGTCACAGTGCCTCTCTCCACCCAGGAGTCCTAATGGGTACCAGCAAACCTGACAAAATTCTTTCGGGGGGGGGGGGGGGGGGGGACCAGCGATGGACTAGCATCCCATCCAGGGAGAGAAGAAACACTCCTAGTCGCTTCATGCTACAGAATATGGGATCAACTCTGGTGGTGTGGGCTAATAATAAGGAAAAAGAGAAAGACGCTTACCACTAGACAGTCTTTGTCGTTCAAAACCACTAACAACAGGTAGGGTGGCGTCAATAACCTTCCCATCCTTATCAAAAGTAAACTGAGGAGAAAACACAAGAATATTCCTTCAACTGGATTCAAACAGACAGGAAAAAGGCAAGATGACTGGTTATTACAAAAATATACTGTACAATGATCAATCACAAAAACTATACAGTATTGCTGACAGGTGATCAGTGTTTGGCATGACAGCAAAAAAGGATTTGAAACTGATATAAAAAGTTATCATCTAGTGTCGTTGGTCTGCAATGCGTGCAAGGTGCTAAAATTCCAGCCACCTGTGACCTTCAGAAAATAAAAATATTAAGAATAAAAATGGATAATATTAATATCATTGTCTGCCAGTCCCAAAGAGGTAAGTAATGGATGGCAACACACGAGTGGGAACTCTTAGTGTTAAAAAATATCAAACGTGTGTATAGCTTTTTATTGAACAACTATCACAAATGATGTTAGATTTTCAGTTTGTCTAACCTCTAAGGTAATGTCGCCTCTAGAGTGCTCACTCTTGGATGACTTGGGAAGAACAGGAAGGATCAGCCGACATGTCTGGTCTCTGTTTACGGTTGACAGTGGTACAATAACTTGACCAAGGTAGTCATCTATGTTGGCAATATAAATAATTTATATTATTATCGATGTTCGCGAACTATAGATAAGCCCCCACATCAGACTGACAGTAGACTGTGGGCTGACCGTGGGGCGACTGTTGGCCGAAAGGCTACCGACTGGTCAGCTACTGATAGGCTGCCGACAGTCAGCCGACAGTTGGCCGAACAGTTGGCCGACAGTCGGCCGACAGTTGGCCGAACAGTCGACTGACAGTGGGCCGACAGACAACCGACAAATGTTAAGATAAATTAATTTCTGTTACTTTCAAACCATCGACAGTGACCAAAACTGTTCAGGGTTGATCTCAAATTTGGGCTGGAGTTTGATTTTAAAGTTCAAAATAAATGTCAGACAAATTCAAATTTATTTATTTATTAAAACTGCCTACCCTCCCACTACATCTACAATCCTCAAAATACATGTAATTTATCTGAAAAATCATTAATTTAATCAGATCATTCACTCCTACAAATTCTCAGTTGCAGTCTAATTGAGTTAAACAGTACATTAGAGATTGACAAATTACCAACAACTACACATTTTAAATACCGCAAGAGAGTCATTCAATTTTAATACGTTACATGTAAGTACAGTACATGTATATACTTTAAACAGCAATTATTTACTGTACATTATCTTCAGGTTAATTCTTGGGTAGTATTAAAAGTTTTATTAAAAAAGAATTAAAATTTATAGAAAAAGAAGAATTGATTTTGATTCACCTTGCTCTTCAGTAAGTTTATTGTCGTCCAGATGACTGTTAGAATCTGTTTAAAGACATTTAATATAAAATCCTAAAGGTTTATTCTAAAAAAGAAATTATAAAAAAGTTATTGAAAATTATTGAGCTGGTGAAGGTTTAGTGAAATGTTTATTAAATGCAAATGACATTTTATTTTAATTATGAAAAAAAGTTATTTAATGATTTAATAGTGTTTAAAATGTTTATGAATGATGGTTGGAGAAAAAAGAATAAGAATGCTATCCTTGTGTTTTAAATGGCTTAATGACATTCAATAATGCAAATTTAATGTTAAACACTTTCCATCTTGTTGAAACTATACTATAGTTAATAAATAAATGTGCCAAGCAAGAAACTAATACAGTTGAACCTCCGCTAACAGACACCTCCCGTAGGCAGACACCTCTCGTAAGCGGACACTTGGTCGTGTTCCCAGCTACATACAAACACTACATTTTTAACCTCCCATAAGCGGACACCTCTCTTAAGCGGACACCTCTCTTAAGCGGACACTTTTTCTGGTCCCAGGGTGTCCGCTTACGGGAGGTTCGACTGTAGTATTAATAAATTATTTTTGCCAATAATAAATACCTTAGGCTGGTAATTTAACATTAATATTTTAATGTTGTGATGTTTTTATAATAAATGCTTTTTAAATTAATGTTTTTAAATGTTTAAAATGCTGTTAGTTAGTTATTCTTAATGAGACCACAATTTATAACACAACAGAAAAATGCTTCTTTATAAATTATTATAATAAATTAAAGTAAATTAATTGGAGTTTACCATATTCAAAGCTACAGTATGCATGTATTATAGTACTGTAGTAACACATCATTTCCTAAAGTTTTAACTACACAGCAATAGCAGTGAAAACATTTTAGTCATCTTTTACCAGTGAGTGAGTAGTCGGTAAAAATAGAAAGAAACAAGTGAACATGTTATTTAATTTGTAGCAAATCTCCAACTCCAAGGCTCAGACACTGACTCTAAATTAGTATAGGTAATCGCATGGGGCCGAGTAAAATTAAGAATTAATATCACGCACGTTTTCAGAAATTTGCAGAAATTGCCCGAGTCGCGTAGCGACGAGGGTAATTTGCAAATTCTGAAAACACAAGTGATATTAATCCTTAATTTTACGAGGAATCATGCGATTACTTGTTAATAGCATAAAGGGCAAAATTAGTGTGATTAAGACATTGGGTGGTCTTCGGCAATCTTCGGGAAACTATCGGAAATATTTGCTGACCTTCCGATAACGTTCAAAAATCTTCGGAAGACTTCGGGTGAACTTTGCATTCTTCGGAAGTCCTCGGGCGATTTTCGGAAATCTTCGGTGTAATTTTGCCCTGGGCAAACTAAAATTAACGAAAAATGCCCTCTGCCTTAGTTAACCAATCAGAATTCAGTAATTTTGCCCTCTATGTTATTAATATTATTATCAACATTATTATCATCATCATCATCATTATCCATCCATCAGGACTCGTACATGTGTATTCATACCACAAAACCATCAACCTCATATTATAAAAGAGCAGTAATTATTACACTGAATAAAAAGAGAATACACATATCACTTTATCCATCAAAGCTACTGTACATGTATTCTTGTATGCCAAAAGAAATCATTTAATTTTATTATTTCACATAAGGAATTTGATAAATAAACTCACCTTTCTCAGTTTTTTCATAGTCGTATATATCAAGTGAGATCTCTTTGGTTTTTGAGTGATGTCACTGACAAAGAACACAAACATTGTCAGCAAAGGTAATCAAGTAAATTAAACCTCTTCAGAGCCTGGTGTGGCTCAACAGGTAAAAGGTAACACCACATGTACACTTGGGCCAAACTGAACCACACTGCCAGACCTGTAGCATGAAGCCGACTAGGAGCATTGCTACTTCCCCTGGATGGGATATGCTAGTCCATCGCAGGTTACCCCCCAGTCACTGGTACCCATTTATACTCCCGGGTAGAGAGAGGCACTGTGAGAGTTCAGTGTCTTGTCCAAAAACACACACTATGACCCCAGCCAGTGCTCAAACACAGACCGCTCGATCTGGAATCTAACACACTAACTATTAGGCGGCCACCGAGCCTCTCAACAGGTCAGCGGTTATCTCCGGTTTCAGTAGCATGAAGTGGCTAGGAGTACTGCAGCTATTCCCCATGGATGGGATGCTAGGCCATTGAAGGTTACCCCCCAGCATTCTGTAAGGCTACCCTAACAATTCGCCAGTACCCATTTATACTCCAACATTGTACACACGTACAGCTGTAGGTGGAGAAAGACATCTTGCATAAGAGCACAACACAACATCCCTGGTCAGGGCTAAGCCAACTCAGAGAGGTTTTTTTTTTTCTTAGTCAATTCCAGTTCAATATTTGATAAGTATAAACAAACTTACAAAGTGAAATATTCATTCCAGAATGGACTGTCATTATCTCGCACCATGCTGGTTCTCTTGCGCTGTAAAGGACTACTGGTTGATACAATACAGTATGGACTGATGGGTCCTGTAACAGGTCAAAAATAAGGGTACGACTTTACACCAAAGATTGTCTCTTACAATGATTGTCACAAACACAACAATGTACATTGTAGAATAGTATCAAACTTGTAAACTCTCATACCGCTTTTTGATTTTCCACAAAGACCATTTGCTTTTTATGACTGCAAAAAGAGAAAAACAATCATAGTAGTTATATATAACTTCAAACAATGTGGCTAGATTGCTACACACTGCATACCGTATTTCCTCGAATAATAGCCGCCCCTCGATTAATCGCCCCCCTTGAATAATCTCCTCCATTTGGCGAAAATATTTGAAATAATCGCCCCCCCCTTCCCCCGAATAATCGCCCCTTTTGGAGTGAAATAATAATAATCGCCCCTGGCTATTATTCGAGGAAATACATTGTACAGTAACTCACCCTTGACAAGTAGTTTTCCTTCTTCTCCGACACATGACACTGATGATGGAGAATCAAGCCGTTCTTTAGAATTAATAGAACTCTGCAAAGAAGATAATGACAAAATTATACTTCCACGCTTTAACATTTATTATAATATTAACTTAATCAAACACAAGCAGCCAACATTAGGTGTTGCATTGGACTCTGGATTGAACGGCCCAGGTTTGAGTGCTGGTTGGGGTCACTGTGTCGTGTTCATGGGCAAGAGCCGCAAGACAGTTTACTCTCACAGTGACTCTCTCTACCCAGGAGTATAAAATAGTTACGGGTGAAAGTCTGTGGAATTTTCATTTTAAAATAATATTGTAATTTTCAATTTCAATAGTTTCAATATTTTTTGTTGTCCTGCTGTAAATATAAAGACTTCTTGATTGTTATTGTAGATGAAATGTTAAGTGGTGAAATAATACAATGTTATTTAACCGGTATTATAAAATAATGCTTTCACAATGTATTTATAATAATATCAATTTGTAAATTCAGAAGATGTTGATCCCATAATATGATAATTAGAAATTATAAAGTAAAGAAATGATCATCGCAGTTTTCCAATTACAGCTACAATAATTGTAGAGAAGCAGCCTCCCCCCTCCCCCCCCCCCCCCCCCCCAACATTCAGGGCTCCACTCTATCCACAGTTCTGCATACCACTTGTCATAATGGGAATTGAATGGTTACGAGTTAGAAAGCTTTCATAATATTTAGCTTACAGCTATATAATAAAGGAAACTAAACTGTGCTAAAAATTTAATAATATTTTTAGTGTGCAATTTATTGAAACTCGAGTAACTGTCAACTTACAGTTTCTATCTTAAATTTGTATTTCGCTAGATTCATGTATTTGTATCGAGCACTCCTGCGACTGAGTGAAACCATTATATATATTTTTGTTTGTTTATAATAATTTTTACAAGAGGCAAACTGAGTGACTCGCAGGAAAAATCAACAGCCTGTTTGTTAGACATCTTGCGGTGGTGTTACTGTAAATATGCCACAACTAAATGCAGTTATCATTTTCACAACACAATCAGCCCAAACATGAAACGATAAATACAACACATTTAATTTTGTAGCTGCCACATGCATGTCAATTCTGAGTTTCAACTCAACATGATAGCATTATGTACACAAGTGTCCAGTTTCTCAGAGTGTAAAAACATTATAGCAATGAAACAATATTGATGCTGCCATCGTGTTTAAACTATGAGTGTTTGTGTTGTTAAATGTCTCTATGGAGAGTCTAAGACTGAGAAACAATTTATGAAATTCAGTACTTGCAATAAATAAATACTGTAATATGAAGAGCTTTAAATTTTAATAAATTATAATTGAAGAAAACCCATGAATGTTCACTAATCTTATGGTTAAAAAACTGAATTTCTCAGACAAAAATGTATATCACATGCATGTTAAGAATTATGTACATGTACATATTGATGTACAATTTTAAATTCTTTAATAATAGCATTATAGGCAGCACTGGATGAAACATAATCTGAAGATGGTTAGTGATAAAACTGCATTTTATATCAGGTTTAGCACTTGTAATATAAACTTGGTCTAGACAGACATTTTGCTTGAAAATTTTCACTGCACAAGCCGTTCATTTATACAAACATGAAGGGAACTTTATCATAAGTGAGATAAGGGGACACAGTTTGACAGATCGAGTGAGACATATCTTACCTTACTACGCTGTCTTCCATTCATGAACACGTAAACATAAACATTGACGAAGTAGTTGTTTTCGATCTGAACGTGTGAACTCTTCATTTTGAATTATTTTGCTTCTTAAAAGCTACTGTCCAGAAGAGAGTTCTTGAACGAGGACGAAGATTTTGAAGTGAAAACGTCTTTTCAAACATTACAAAGCTCTCAGCAGTGAAAGCCTCACAGGAAGCAAGAAAGTCAAAAGTAATTACTAAGGCTGCATTCAGCTGGCTGCAGCAAATTATTATTCAAAATCTTGACAGAAATTCTCATCTTGAATTAAATATCGTAACTAATAAGCAAAGTGATGAATATTTATGACAGAATGAACAAAATGCTAGCTATGTGTGTTTCTCTGGGAAGTGTACAAAAATTTCCCTCCCCATGTTAAATATACAATATACGATGCCACACTCCAAGCTAGTCAGCCATTCAAGAAAACAGTTTCTAAAATGAATTATTGATATGGCAAGGATTTGCATGACAACAATTGAGCAGGTGGCGGTTTTATTGAAATGAAAGAAGCATTTTTTTAAAGTTTGAATTATAAACTTTTAGTTCAAATCCAAAAGTATGTCACACAATATTACATTTTATTACTTAATACTCCACGTCAACTAGAGTGAAAAAAAATTGAAGAATTTATTTTTTCTTTAACGATGAAAAATCTACTGAAAGCTTACATTGTATTATATTAAAATTTTTGTCATAAGGGGAACATCTGCTTTTTGATAAATTATTATACTTAATTAGAAAGCTTCTCCAGGGTTGAGATAATTATGAACAAAAATCAAATAATGCAGCACTTTTTTGTAGTGCTGGATCTTGATCAATGAGGATGATTTTTTTATTGTTTATTGACAATTTTGCCATAAATTAGAGTTGGCTGCTCTGTAAAAAAAGTCTTTTTTCTGAGCCGATTGAATCATCCGTGCTGAAACTTTTTGTTTTTGTAGCGTGAAGTGACAAGTCCATTATAAGTGCATTAATTTTTGTTAGGTTGCTCAAACAATTCACTGGTACATATAATTAGTACATGTACATTACATGTATGCATTTATGTTCCTGGGTGGCGAGAGGCACTGTGAACCCAGAAATATCTAAACGCACCAACCATAACATTGCTGTATGTAAATAAACCTGTACTTCCCTTTATAGGGGAAAATATAAACTCTAGTAACTAGCACAAAATAGAAATCACTGACAGTTTTAAACATCACTTGCAAAGTTTTGTTATTAATTTTGCAAACATCTTTCTGTTATCTTGGATAAGACTAAGATCCTGTCGGTTGACCACAGATGGTTTGAGAGAGGTGTAAAAGAGGGCATTTGTATACGAATCCACAAACCCTACCTCAATGCAGATGGATCAGAGGAAGATATAAATAAACTATCGCCTGTATGGAGCAATCTGCTGGAGAGCTGAATTTGGTGGAAAACTGGACCCTAGTTTCATTAAGTCCCGTATATACAGTCAACGGCTTTAGAAGTGAACATATTAGTCCACAGACATGGACGAAAGCTAACTTTAGTTACAATTTCTAATTTTAATTTTCCTGAGATGCAAAGCTCAAATTTAATGAATTAGTGAATACCAGGAAAGATGAGTCTACATTTACATCATTGGTTTTCAAAATTTTGCACAGAGAACAACCAATGAGCACACAGTATGGGATTGCTATGACTTCCCGAGATACTTGAGAAAAAAAAACATGGATTGGGCCACATTAACTGAAAAATAAAAATTTCATGCTCACCGCATCTGACAGCCGCTCCTTGGATGTGGCTTCTGATAAAGGAATGTTGGTGATGGTTTTACAAATCACTTCTTTGACTTTCTCTTGAACTTCAGCAGCATCTACCTGACTCTCCTAAGGAAAAAATAATATTATTTTATTACAACCAAAAAAGTCACGTGGAAAGAAAGCATGAAAATATTGGTAACTATAATTCTAATTTCTAAAGGCATTTTTTAGCCTAGATGGCCGGCCATGTATTATATTATTATTTTACTTTAAAGGAGCTACATACGTCACGGATGGCGCATCTTGAAAAAATTGGCCCAATTTTTTCAAGATGCGCCATCTGCAATCCGTTTTAATCTTCTCCATCCCCAACCATCCTTGTTCCTGTTTGGTTTATTATCACCTCTTTGGTGTTTTCTACCTTAGTAAGCCATTATTTTGAGGCTTTCTTCAGTTTGAAGGTGATTAAATTGCACTTTGCAAAAATGACTTAAAATATTGTGACATAGCTGCTTTAATTACCTTATACATGATTGTATGTAACTATTTTCATTATTTGACATTATATTTTCATTATTAATTTTTTAGGACTTTTTATTTAATATCTGTAAACTATTCTTATACATACTTTTTACATATTATATATTGCTGCAGTTAAATTTTAGCTGATGCAGGGCCCCTCTGGATACCAGCCTAGCTAGTTGCTGGGTAAATAAATTTTGATTTGATTTGATTTATCATTAATATAAAATAATAATTCAATAATAATTATAATCATTTCCAATATTCACTCAAGACCACACATATGTATACTAGATAAAATATATTTTAATAATGCTTCTTGTCTGACTCTCTTATTAGAATCTCTTCAACGATAAACAATAAAAAATTAATATTACATATTCATTTGGTAATCAGGAAAGTTTAACAACTTACTATAATGTAACAGGGGTTTTTTTCCAAGACAAAAGCCAAATCGGAGTTTGAAGAATTGGTGCAGTGTGCATGCATTTTTATCCCAATTTGTTATTTAAATTTGTTATTTAAATTTGACTTCTATTGTATTTTTTATCCTGACGCGCGCATGCCTTTTTTAGAACTTCGATTTGGCTTATAACACCAAGATCTCTGGTGTCAGTTTCTTTTTTTCAGAGACTGTTGGTGGTCGTCGTAAAATGATTGACAGCAGCGAAAAATGCATTCATAAGTTGGGTTTTGAACTTCAGAATTGTGTGTTATTGAAAGGCACAGTAAAGAAAAAGGCGAAAAACAAGTACTTTTGAGAATTGATTTCCATGATTCTATAAACTTGACATGTTATTAATAATCTCTGCATCAAGACAGGATAAACTAAAGGTCATTAATATTGTCCACTTAAAGGTAAAAATAAGGTTAAAAGTTGAACAAACAACTGAGAAATTACATGTACTTTGCCTGAGTTAATTGCACAATTAAATCATACTGTAATTCACATTAATTAGTGCACGCTCAAGCTGTAATCATGCTCATAATAAAGGACTGTCACAATAACAGATTTTTGTCCCAAAATTACTTGAAAACATACTGTAAAACCAATGATTTTTTTGTACAACCCATGATGAAAATTGACAGTAGTACTGTACGTACACAGTAAACTTAAGAGAATAACACACAACTTAATGTTGGGGCTGACCCAAAACCGGGTCTAACATACGGAGATACTTGTTGATGGCCTATACTCTGTTGAGAGCTAACAGCGTAAGTTTAGTAAGTAAATGTGCTATGTGTCCAAAGAATTGAAAACTTTTAGAAAATGGATGCAGTACTACATGTATTTAATAACAAGTTATCAACAATGGAAAGAAAATAATAATGGTATATATGTTGGAAGAAACACAATGAGAAACATATCATTCAGTCAGTGACACAAGCTACTTGGAAAAATAATTCTGAGTTCTCCCAACAGGAGTCAAACCTATATGACCTTCCATGACTGAATAACATCTTTCTAAAAATCAACAGCTTTGAATGTGAAGGTTAAAAAAATGATCATGAAATAACGAGAAGTTAGACATGTATCTCTGATTGATCATTCATTTAGTAATAAATTTGAATCTAGAGCAATAGAGAATACTAGCTTAGGATGGGAGCAAATCTAATGTTTTTCATCAAACAAGGTGTAAAGAACACAGGCTACAAGTACCTGCTATCAAGGCAAGGCTGGGGTGTGTGTGTGATGCTGAACACTGTTCACTTACCCCGTTTAAATCCGAAGGATCTGACGATGTTTTAACGACACACTGAAGTTTTGTTTCCTCACTCTGCTCCAAAACATCATTGCCAACCCCTGATTTAAACCACAATACATTTAACAACTGACCCTTCATAACCAACCATCGCAACCAGTAAATCGATGTAGAAGAAAAACTCTTTGTCTTATCAACAGCATTCTTTACCTTGTTTAGAAGAATCCTGTCCCATATTGGGATGCTAACAGCTTGCTGCAAAGCACACTCCGTAATCAGGAATCCAGGGTGATATATATCTCTTGTATTTCAAATGTTACTGGCAGTTTTGTCAAAGCTGAATAATTAATGAGGTACTAGCTTCTCAACTTTAGTAGACTCTAGTGTAATGCCAGAACAATGTTTACTGGGCCGGGGGAAAGAGTCTGAAGGGTCTGGGGAACAGTTTACATTCCCGGCTGATTACATCAGTATGTATAGATTATAACAAGCTAGGTCAATAATATTGACGGCTTTGAAGTAAGAAATAGAAAGAGGTGAAGATGATTAATGATACATGTATCACCCATTTAAATCACTCCATTTTGTAACACTTCGAAGCCCATCACGGAAAGTCCACTGATTAAGTACTATACAAACAGCACTGGAAAATGTTATTTTTAGGAAAAAAATTGTGTGACAAAGTTATATTTTTGTGAAAGCACCACCATTATAGTCACTTTCGCCATCTTCATTAGATCCTTCAGACAGACTTGAAACTTTTATTTTCATAGAACGTGATCAACATAAAATTTCTCGCTACAATATCAATACATTGTCAAGCAGACAGGTGATGAGAATACAGAAAATCATCAGCTTGAGATATTGTTTTGATGTACAACCAAATTCTCAGGACGTACTTTAATAAAAATGTATGAAAATTCAGTTACGAGAATTAATATTTTCAAGTTTTGGGATTTAATTATAAAGGTTTAAACTCTGCTGAATTTAAAGACAATATTGACTAAGATATATTGAGATGAATGGACACAACAGGTGGGGTGGCAGGTACTTGCACGCTAAAAATCAAACAGGTGATCAACATGCAAGGATAATATATACATGTATACTGACACAGATGCTAATACTATCCAAGCTTTTAGCCAGAAGGACGTCCAGGTGTCCTGTGGATGCCCAATTCTGGGAGAAAATGATGCAAAATGCACCAAAGCTTTAACAAATTTATGGAGGGACATGCCTCCAGGACGCCCACTTTTCAAATTCTGGCTAAAAGCCTGATACTACATAATTATTATTAAGACAACTTCCCTCAGAAGTAATTTCAGTGATAAAAAAATAAGTCAATAATAAAACCCATATGACAAAATACTGTTTGGGAAAGACTCTATAAAAATCTTAAGTCTTTTAAAAAACAATGTAGACTTTAAATAAAGATAGACATTATTTTGTAAATAAAGATTATGTGTACTTTACAACTTAACTGCGCAGACTTATGAAGATTAGATGACCGCAAAGAATGAAATAAATTGAGCTAATAGCCAAAGAAATATTATTGTTATGGTTACATATATATATTTAAGGTATGGTAAAACTGTACTCAGGCCAAACTGGCCCACACTGCTGGAGCTTATCTCAGTTTCCGTAGAATGAAGCTAAATCGGACTACTAGGAGTATTGCTACTCCCCCTGGATGGGATGCTATTCATATTTCATATATTCATATTGCATGGTTATTATTATTTATGGAATTATTTCTGCAACAAATATTGATATCCTAGTCAGGAAGATCCAAAATATCACATGAATAATATTCTTGAATTCTTGAATTCTTGAATAATATTTAGTATAATTTTTGACACTAAGATTTATTTAAAATTAAATTAATTTCAAGATCAACTTAATTTATTCAATGTATTGTTTTAAATTAATTGATCAACTTTATCAATGTACATTTAGCAGACTTTAACATAATTATTATGAAATAGAAATAAACACTACTGAAATAATAACATTATATAAACTAGCTACACAATCCATAAATTAAAACAATAATTTTACAGATGGTGTTTTTGAGACTAAGATTAATACTATTATTTACACGTTTTTAATACAAGCATTCCCAATCATGACAATGCTAAAATAAATTTATAACTAAATTTTAGAGATACAGACAAGTAGTCAACCTCGTTCCCAGGGTATCTCTTCTTCCCGCCAAAATCGCTTTTGGCGGGAAGAAGAGATACCCTGGGAACGATGTTGACAAGTAGTTAAAGAAATACAGCTATAAAATCGATAATACATTGTAATATCCATGGGTATACTTTCATAAGTCAAATAAATATTGATTTCCTTCACAAATAATATTCTTTTGGGTGATGGAAATAAATGGAAGTCAGTTATGAATACATGTATGGTCTAGACTACACATAATATAATATAATATCCAACTTCAGTCAGTATAGTAGTACAAATAACACATGAAACAAGTACAAATATCCTGTGATATTGTATAGTTAGTTATTTGTCAAGTTAGTTATTTAGTTGCTATGGAAACCATAACCACGCAAATTATTCGTTTTTGACAGTCTAAAAAGCAGTTGGATAATAATCTCTTATTAGACAGCTAACCACTCCCAAGAGTGCTAAGTTCAATACTCACAAAAAAAACTTGAATTTCATTTTGCAAAATTGTCAAAAACAAACAATACCACATGAAAGTACTGCTCAATAGCTTTCATTTGAATGGTCACACACCAGGGTTTCATCCACAAACTCAAAAGGTACAACCACATTTTATTGAATCAAGGTTTGACTCTGGAAGTGAAAGGGTTAAGTAGTATCGCTGTATATTTTTACTTGTTGTTTGTATTTTGACTTGCCCTGCATAAAAAATAAACATGTACAGTGATACTACACACATGACTGTCTACATGTAATAAGACATCCTGTATACAGTATCTTGTGGTTTAAATAAATTTAAATTTGTGCTACATTTGAAATTTCATAAACCAGTTTGGTTTTTATTTTGCTTTGTTTCAGATTAATATAATAAATATGACACAAAGGGAAAAAATCAAACTGGTTGGAAAAATTTTAAACCATTTAAACAAATTTAAACCACAAAAATAACGATACACAAATTTACAAATATTGTTGTTACCTTTGCAAGGCACTTAGTTGACAAGGCGATCTCTGGAACACCAATGAACTGCACGCTTACTTCAACCCTTGAAGGAGAGGTGCTTAACTTAAGAGCTACCTTGAATACAAACCAAAACACAAAATTAATAGCTGATCAAAAAAAAAAAAAAGAATCAGAAAATTGAGGCCTTCACTATTAGGACCAGTTAGGAGAAAAAGGAAAGAGATGGTAAAAGAGAGATGGTTTTTTTATGAAAACCTTGTAAGACCTTATTTCTTTTAAAGATTACTATAACTGAAGGATAACTATATTATTATAACTAGCTTATAGTTTGTTTAAAATATTTTATTACTAATCCTATAATGCTAATAATTATTATTATATGACTGAGATGATGATTGGCTGAGAGCAGGCAAATTTATCATTAATTTTTAATTTTCACTGTGGTGCAAATTAATGGCATGCGAGTTCATTAATTATTATGAAAGCTCGAGCAATTAAGGATTTACACTACTCGTGATATTTGAAAATTATTTCAAATTGCCTTAAATTGCCTCAATTTTGAGAGAATTTTCAAAGATCAAAGTTTGCAGAATAAGTTTAAATTGCACTCGCATTCATACGATTAAGACGAAATCCATTAGAAAATCGAGTAATATTTATGGCCAGTGGACAAAAATCTTGTACTACGACGCCATACACTTTCACGCTTAAACTAGACATTCATGAGCCATATCTTAACGGTATTTACCAAATAATATAACTCCACAATCCTTAAATTGCTTTCCGCCTTGAGTTTCCTCCCGTGAATGGGTTGAGTCATAAGAGGTGGCAGCCATGTTTCCCAGAAACATGGCTGCCACCTCTTATGACTCAACCATTCACGGGAGGAAACTCAAGGCGGAAAGCAATTTAAGGATTGTGGAGTTATATTATTTGGTAAATACCGTTAAGATATGGCTCATGGATGTCTAGTTTAAGCGTGAAAGTGTATGGCGTCGTAGTACAAGATTTTTGTCCACTGGCCATAAATATTACTCGATTTTCTAATGGATTTCATCTTAAGACTACAGTCGAACCCCTATTAAGCGGCCACCTATTAAGCGGCCAACTCCGATTAAGTGGCCAGCTATCAAAGTCCCAATATCAGTATAATACTGTAAATAGAACCCTGATTAAGCAGCTACTTGCCATTTCCTCGAGGGTGGCCGGTTAATCGGGGTTCAACTGTATGTGATCATTCTGTGTTAGAATTAATAAATAACGTTCGACTTTAGTATTTTAGTGTTACTGTACTATAATAATATTAATAGGAAAACAAATACACACACTTTTATGTCAAATTTGATCAACATCTAAATAATTTAAAATATAAATTATTTCTCCTTGCAAATTATATCACTACTGGTGATGAGAATAAAGAAAAACATCAGCTATTGGATATTGTCTTGATATACAACCAAATTCTCAGAACTGACTTGAATAGAAATGAAGGACGATCAATAAGGAGAATTAATATTTAATAATGATTTTGATATTTTACCTCTCCAGTCAGTCTGACCACCCGTACTTCCATGTTAGTAGTTTGAGGTCCATTAGGAGTGTGATGAAGAACACGAACTAGGAAACCAAGATCTGCTGACTCCACGTGAAATGTGATGCACTGTAGACACAATGAAAAGTGTTTACTAACAATATTTACAGTTATTATAAAGTGCACACTCTGATCTAACTGGGTTACACAAGACCGTGTACATGTAAAGTCGCACTCGGGCCAACAACTGGCCCGCACTGCTCTATAGCATGACGCCGGGTAAGAGTATTGCAGATACTCCCCTGGATGGGATTCTAGTCAATATTTGCAAGTTACCCCCAGCATTCTCTCAATGGTACCCATTTACTGTATACTCCAAGGTGGAAAGTGGCACTGTGAGAGTTAAGTGTCTTGCATAAGGGGGAGGGGGGGTCTCAAAAGCCAATTTTTTTAAAGGAACATATAAGGCTAAACTGTAAATTCCAAGGGGGTGGGGGATTTAAACAAAAAAACCTTCCATTGAGGGGGGAGGGGGGGGGGGGGGTATGGATATTTTGAGGAACCACACATTAATATATTTGATTGATTGATTGATTGATGACGTACTCTAGCTCTCTACACAGATCTTATACATAGTGTGTCTGATTGGTTGTTGCTTGATTTTTAATTTACAGTATTTGCACAAGTAACAGCCAATCAGAGACACTACGTCAATCTCTATAGAGCTATATCATCAGTATGGAGATTTTTAGATTGAATCTCACACATCTGTCTTCCAGGGGAAGAATAGAGCACAAAAATTAAATTTGGAAAATTATGAAAATTTGATTGCTATTCGGAGGAAGCATGCCAAAAAACATCCACTTGCCAAAAATTAGCTCTCCATTACAATTTGTGGCTGAGATGTGGGCACTTCAGGTTTTAATTTCTCCATACAAACCCTTCTAATTTTGCGTCTGTTCCTTCAGTTTAGAACAGGAGCAAAATTAGAGAGGCTTGTATATGGGATGGTACCAAACTTTGAACCTCTATATCTTCTGTTCTATTCGTACTAACAAGTTGAAATTTTGTGGCTGATCATACAGCAGCAATATTTTTATCTACATGTAATGATGGGATTTTGAGGCTTTGATAAAAAATATTTTGAAAATTTGTGACGTCACACTTTACATTAATGTACCACTCTATTGAGCACACAAAGAGAGACGCATTTACTCAAGTTAGTACATACCATAAATCTTTGAATAAGTGCCCGGGGCGCTTATTTCAAATTTCAGGTTTTCTCTTGTCAATTCCATAATAATATTGAACAAGTTGTATTTTTATAAAATTTTATTTTTGGCAAGAAATCTGTAGTAATTCTGCTTTCTCTTACTACATACATTCGTTTTGACGGGTGGGTTTATATTATGATTCTATAGGGGCGCTTATTCGAGGAGGGCGCTTATTCAAGGGGAGGCGCTTATTCAAGGATTTACGGTACACCTGACCATCACACTGACCTGCATGTTGCCGCTAACACACAAGCAGTAGACACTTGTTAGCTTAGGTGGTAGGCAACCTGGACAAAGACTGTCTATTATAATCCTCTGATCTTTCTACAACATCAAAAATACAAAAAGAACACAAACATTGTTATAATTTGTGCTCCACCAGCCGGAGGAATAGCAGTTATTACAGACGGTCAGTGGTTTGACATGCAAACGAGGCGAAAGGGTCAATCTGGCATTGTATTGGCCCATTAGCCTCATTTGTAGGCTCGATTACCAGCCGCTGTTCGAGAAAATGAGCCAGAACGAAGACCGGACTCGAGAGAGCGGCGGAAATCGAGCCTAACTCGTTTGCATACTTTTTAAAAACAAAAGAATATTTGACTGCGGGCTCAACTGTAAAATTATTTTTTCCTTTGTTTTAATTTCTTGTATCTGTGATCGAAAGGAAGATAAATATTATACATGTAGGTTGCATCTCACCAAGGCAAGTTGAATGTGCTTTTAGTTAAAATTATTAAAATCAAAAATTTAAAATACATAAAAACATTGCTTATGTACAAAATAACCATAAAAAGTTAAATATTATGGCTATTTATACATGAAGCTTGTTAGTAAAGCTACAGGTTAAATATAAATAATGAAGATAAGAAAATTACCTTTTTGTCTTTTTGAAGTTGTTTATTTAAAGCTCGTATCCACAACTTGACGATATTTGGCGTACGATCCTGGCCTTGTGCATGAAGATAAAACCAAGCCAGAGTTGAATTCAGCCATTCGCACGGCTCGATTGTAACAGCTCGATTGTCCTTCGTGAACGTCCTAATTTTTCGGCCTTGTTGATCGTCTTTTCCGCCATTTTTCTTCTTAAACGGCCTTTGAAGAAACAGAACTACAAGGAACAGGAGTAGAAGATGAAGAAGAAACACGTAAACCTTGACAGGAAAGGACAAGTCTTGAACGATCGAGAGCTCGGCTGCCATTACACGAATTCAAAATATACACGTTTTTATAAATATCCGGCTTGAAAGTGTAGAGGAACAAGACGGTTGTGAAGGTAATTTAACACGCTGCAAGCCATGGAAATCGAGACAGCGTTTCTCGACTGTCTAATATATCCTGCTGCGCTAAATAACCATGGAAATTGAGCTAGCTGAGGATCGAATCGATCCTGAAATGGCCGTCAACTATTCACGAATCTTTCTCTTTCTGTTGTCTCAACTCGCGTGCAGTCTGCCACGAGGTATTGTATTCAAATTATTTGCAGCCTTTTAGCTCACTCTGTGTTTGATCCCTCTTTCATGAATATTTCAGCGAATTATCCAAACAACAGACAATAGACCTTCATTAAAACCATAAGCTAAACCATGTTCCACTTGTCCCAATTGGTCACCTGGAAACTTTCGCCCAGCTTTGGACCACTGAAGATTTACACTACATACGAGTTGACAACTTCATGGTACTTTGGAAGAAACTTTTTCTTCTTTTGTGTACGCTTTCTTTACACAATTTCGTCGAGGATTTGACCAGTTTACAGACATGCGATCACAGAGTCAAGCTCTGTCAAGCTTCATAAAGTGGGGGGAGACTGGACACTAACCTATAAAGTGAGAAAATTATGCCAAGGAATGGACTTCAGAACACTGAAAACATGGACTTCTTTCTGTAAATTTTGTAATTATATTTTAAGTTTGCGTGTGTGAATTATTTTCCCTTGAAGTGTAAAATAAAACCATAAAGGTGCAAAGCTGGTACTAACGTTTATCTAGCAGGATATGTTTCCGGATTTCCGGTATTTTATGTAAAAATGCCGAAAGATAATACTCCTGAAATGTACGTACTGTCTCGCCCCATGCCTCACGGCCAGAGTACCTTATTGTCACTGATTGTCACTTATTTTCTAGCCTATGAATAGGCTCCGCGGTGTGGATGGGGTAAAAAGAAAACTGCGATTCATAGGCTACTTATTTTCGCGAGTACTAATTTTCGCGATTTTCGAGATTGAAAATAAAATCGCGAAATAAAGGTGCCGCGAAAATTGAAAGCGCGAAATTTAATACCCAATTGACACTGTATATTCGCAAAGAGGCCTTTGTACATACCTTTTTGGAACAGTTTTCCTATAAAGCAAGGAAGCAGTTGAAAAACAAGACTTTACTGAACTGAGCATTGTTCGTGTGAAGTGACTATAACTAACGTACTTATCAAGTATTTTGTTACTTCAGTTCTATACTTGTTTTGTTCTAAGCACCTGCTGGTCCCACTCCAGGTTAATCCCCTCTCCCCAGCATTTTGTTAGGTTGGAGACAATCTCGTTCCCAGAGTCCTCGTTACCCTTGTCCAGCGGTGGAGCGGCCAACAAGGAGCTCTGGGGGGAAGCTCGCCAAGATTCTTGGATTTCCTGTCTTACTGCGCAAGTCAGGCGGATCACTCTATCCCAGAGGCCCTTGTTGGCCTCTCCCGCACCGTTGGACAAGGGTAACGAGGACTCTGGGAGCGAGATTGGGTTGGAGATGGAGATGGATTGGTCATGCACTAAGGAAGGACGAGAGGAACATAGAACGTCATGCGATGGACTGGAACCGCAAGGCACAGGGAAACCACGGTGGCAGACCTAGGAATACATGGCAGAGAAGCATCTTACTACGGAAGTTTACATTGCTATTACGAATAATTAATATCATATGAACCACACACGAATACATACGAGACAAACACGAGTCACGATTCCTGCCCATCTATAAATTATTAACTTAAAATTCTAGTTTTTAATCCGCTAACTATTTTGCTTTGTATTTTACATCTTGTAAAAATCATAAAAAAATTCTCAAAATAAACCTTCCACAATTATACACTGACTTGATTTAGCACTTAATTTTAGGGGGTGATTACATGGCGAATTTCAGCCCGGGCTGAAATTTCAGCCCGGTTAGGGGGGCTGAGATTTCAGCCCGGCTTCCGAATCAAATCCTCTTGAAATGAAGTTGGCGATTACATGGACAAGGTTTCAGCCCGGGCTAAAATTCAGCCCGCGGCTGAAAATTCCAGCCCGGTTTGAGAAACCGGGCTGGAATTTTCAGCCCGGCCAAACGGGCTGAAAAAACCCATGTAATCGCGGAATTGAATTTCAGCCCGGGCTGAAAAGTGAACTTGGGCATGTGCAGTGATTGTGTTTTGGCTAAATTGTAGAATGCTCGGCAACGTATTTGCATGTCATTGAATAAGAATGGTCCTTTTGTTTTTATATACACGTGCAGCCGGTATGTAAATAAGTTGCCGGGTATTGTAAAATCGCTCCTGTGTTTTTAAACAAGATGGAAAAAAGGTTCCAGTGGAACAAGGGAGATAAAATCGAAAATCTTATTCGATGTGTCGCGAATTTCAAATCGAAAATGGAATATAACAACAGCTTCGTTCTTCAAACGTTCAGCCGATATGTAAATAAGTTGCCGGTTATTCAAATCGCCCCTCATTCTCTGATGACTCTTCCCGCGCAATTTCAAATTTGGCGCCCGGGCTGAAATTTCAGCCCGGGCTGAAACTCGTCATGTAATCGCAACAAAATTCCAGCCCCCTAACCGGGCTGAAATTTCAGCCCGGGCTGAAATTCGCCATGTAATCACCCCCTTAGATTGCTTAAAACCATCAATAAAAAAATAACGAGGGAATACTAAACTAGATGAAAACATATAGCATTCAACTCTTGCCAGACATTATATTAAGAGAAAATTCTAATGACTAGCTCGCGCTACCCAGTTTTAAAAACTGCGCGTCGAAAGTGCTCTGATTATTACGTCACTTCGCTGCAAACTTCGAAACGTACAATTCATGTGTAGTACTTGCAGTTTATTCAACAATGGGACAAAATTTGTCTTGTTTTCATTGTGGAAGTTATAAAACGAAGGTTGTCCCTTTCGGCACTTTGCCTACTGATGCATTGAAATATTCGAATGCGTCAATTCTGGCGAGAAATATAAGCTTTCATCGGCCAGTGCAGATGCAGTTAAAACCGCGCTCCTCGCTAGAGAATTTCTCGACAGAAATTTCAACTCGTTCATCTTTAGCAACGATTTCTTTAGGATCAGTGCAAACGCTGTCCTTGCCAAAAAGCGAGACGGAAGATGGAGAGAAAACGGCAGGAGATCAACAAGAAAGTTCTCCATCCAGCAAAAGGCATCCAGGTACATTAATTCTAAGATTGACAAAACAAATTACTAGTCCTTTCGTTACTTTTAGCGGTCAGAACTCTAAAAGCCAACCTACATTAACAGTAAAAACACTAACACCTGGTCTAATCCTAAATCTCCCATGAGAATAAATTGAACTCGCCGTCCCGTGTGGGCCACTAAACGTCCTCTGGCGGACACTCTACTGTACTGAAGAAAACACTCAGTTCCTGGACCCAGTCATTATAGTCTTTAACCTTTCACCGCATAAAGTAGAGTAAGTAAGAAGCTTAAACTGTATATAGACCATGAATCTTAATTTGTTAGAAAGATAAACGTTGTCTTTACTAGTTAATCACTATTACAAATCATAGCTAATCATTGCAATCTTTCACACAACTTTCAGTAAACAGACCCCTCCCCCTTAACCAAATGTTCGACTGCACTGTGTCTACGACTTTCATAACATTTATATTATCCCTTATTTTCTCTTGCATTTATACATGATTGAACTCGAAGCAAAAACATGCAGCCGGTACCAAGCGCGGGAACATACGCCGAAACCGGTACCAAGCGCGGGAAAACGCGCTTGGTTTTGGGTTTGCTCCAGATTGGTTAAGAGAAAGCGATATGTTTGCGGCTGATTGGCTAGACTAATAACTAGTTACACGACTGTTTCTAACCAATTACAGAACTCGACAAACGAAAAACCAATAAAAGGAAGGATAAGTCTGTCCAATCCAATGGGGTTTCTGTAGCATGAAGCGACTTGGAGTATCCCATCAAAATTAACTCCAGATGCTAATCCATCAATATTCCCAGCATTACAGTATCCATTTATGCCAGGGCCAAACGAGGATTAGAGCTGCTGAGAGTTCAAACTCTCGCTCTCCTTTGGCCTAAAACTCTGATGCGCCCTCAACGACTCTCGTCGACTCTCATGCGATCTCGTCAAATTTGAATATGCTCAAATTTTTCTGGAGAGTCATTTGGCCCTCGCTTGATCGATGATAGCCGATTAGAGTTTAAGAAAACTCTCATGAGAGCCAACACGTGATTACTTTCGACAGTCAATTGCTGAGCCGTTCTAAAAATGACCTATGATTCCTCGCGACTCTAAAATATCTCTTTTGATTTTACTTACAAAGGTCTTCTTACTCCAGAGCCAGATGAAGGTCTTTGAATTCCTCAGCATTATCACCAGGCGAGGCAGCTCAGGGCTGCAGCTCTCCTTTGCGTCAGATGATTGGTGGACGTCAGTCGCGTGTGCAACAATTATTCCGTACCGGGTTATTCGCGCCTCGAGCTCCGACACCAAGACCTAGCGAAGCCACGGTTATATTGGTGAAACCGTACCAAGGTGAGAACGAGTTCTGCACTGCAACAGATAGCTGCGTGGTAGGCGTAGAAAGGAGAGGGGCGAGGGAAGTTCGGGCGTAAGCGCGAAGCGATCGAGAGGAATAGGGACGTCCATTATCCTGGCTTTCGCCGCTCCCACAAATGTGAGCCTGCTCGCAGGCTGCGCACCCTTTTTACGCCTGCAATCTCGTTCCCGAGAGGCCGCGATCCTTTTGGTCAGCACCAAGGAAACGTTGGGCGTTCGGCCACCGCTGACCGAAACGCGCTGGCTCTGGGGACGAGATTGACGCCTGCAGCGCACGCTGCCTGCTGCAGGGTATCACACTTTCGGAGATAAAAAAAAGAAGAATAGGATAGAGTATACATAACTAAAGGTATGACTTTTCGTTCTCTCCAGGCTCCAGTGCAAACATTCCAGAGGAGACTGAGTCCGAGCGCGTGTGTATACACGGAATACCGCTGGCTGGTGCGAATGGCGATCCCCATGTTGTGAACTGTGCACGGTGCGAGAGGTCCACCTCCAGAGGAGGAAGGGTTCTGGCGGGAATGATAGCCTTCCGAAGGGCGCAGTCTAAAATGAGAAAGGCTAAGAGGCTTCTTAACAAACAACGGCTGACAGAAGAACAAGAAAATAGAAAGAAAACCACAGAAGAGTATGATAACGCCCTACGACAGTTTGCAGAGAGACATCAAACCGGGGACTGATATAAAACATCCGATTATTGCTAGGATAAGTTCTGCACAGATAAGAGTGCAGGACCAGTGCTGCGACGGCCACCTTTGGAGGGAAAAAAGAGAGCGTTTCAATAACTACTGGAACACTATGATAAAGGCCTCACTGACGAGGTCCAGAATTTTTTCGCTCTCATTCCCAAAGCCCAAACATTTCGCTGTTTGGGCACCCAGATGTATTTTAAAATATTTGGAACACTGTTGTTCTGAAAGACGTAATATGATGAAATACCGTTCTGGAGCCGACGCCCGGGTGGAAGGGGGAAGGGGGGGGGAAGGGGGCTCCCATGTGAAAGGGACGGGGATGCTCGTCGGAAAATTTGAATTAAAACCCTAAACGAGACTAATCTGGGCGTGGCTCAAGCTTTATTTGACCCTAAAAGATACCAGATTTCATGCCTGATCGGTGTAGACCACCAACACAGTATGATGGCATTTTATTTCTTCACGTGCAACGCTAAACGATACCTTGATGGCTAAAAATATTGGCGTTCCAATATGATACCAAAATCGTATAGTTTCACCCCTGAGAGACGACGAGCATACCAACCCTTACCATGGGAGTCCCCCACGGGAAGGATGTTCTGGAGCCAAAAAGCCCCTCAATGGACCCTGATGAAAGGAAGGGACGAGACTGACAGCATGAAAGGCCTTGGCTGTGTGACGCATGCCTATGAGAGGTGACCAGAGAATGGGCGACAAGGGGCCCTGTCCACCGAGCGATCACGAAAAAAATGTCAAACAGATTCAAAAGAACACTGGTAAAATATACCAGTGAAACAAACGTGCGGACGTTAGAGGAGAGTTGTAAGAGTCCTGTAGCTGTCTGAGCCACAGGGTTACCAATATTATCATGAGCGCTTCAGTAATTAAATAACCACACTGAATACAAACCAGTATTTAAACATTTAATTATATTTAAAAATCTTCAACTATTTGAATGACATCTACATTATTTTAAAATATATTGATTTGTATCGCGCAAATTCGACATTTTTTTCACCTTTGGCTTGTGAGTGAGGGAGTGAACTCGCTTTGCACGATTTTTTTTCTCTACTTTTGCTCTGCACGAATTTTTTTTGGTAATTGCCCAACCCCCCCCCCCCCCCCCCCCTCAAAATAAAATGGTCCATCCCTAAAACTAAACCTTAGAAAAACAATAGCTAAACAATAGCAATAGATACATATCACATACACACAGATGTGGATGTGAATGGTCAATTAATCAATTAAACATTTCATTCTCTTTTATTTATACATTAATTTCTTTAAATCGAGTTGGATCGTGAGCGAACATTGTGCTCTACCTTTGTACCAAATGTTCACTGTACTTCTCCTCTTGAAAGGATTAGCCTAAATTTTTCAAGTTGGTGGAACCATCCTTATTCCAATTTGGTTTAGCATTATTCTGTTGGCATTTTTCTACCTTAGTAAACTATTATTTTGAGGTTAATTTCCTTCAATTTGAAGGTAATTTTGATCATCACAAAAATAACTTTACAACATATCGTGACACAGGGCGTAGAGACAGCTGTACTTGAGACAACACGTGACCTGCTCTTCGCCAGGGTCTCCTTCGCGCCCACCCGCCATCTTGAAAGCGGAGATGGCCCTGTGGACGAGGTTGGGACTTGAGACTCCACGAATCAGCCTTCCCTCTACTAGGACTCTTCAGGGAAACAATTATTTACAACCATGGATACTTCTTCTAAATTTTCACTTTTTTGTGTGTGTTGAGAGGAGCTAAATAAGAATCGCTGCCACTACAGACAATTTCCTGTTTAGCGACATGAACACCTCCCATCATAATCTAAGAATGCACTTTTTACAAAGTTAATTTTTCCCCTGACCAAAAAACAGGCAAAATTGACGAATATTTTTATTATTTAATATCCTCCACAGGTATTTACAAACAGTGTGCAAATATATACCTCATTTGAAAGAGGTATAAATAAGCTTTCCAAAAAGCACATTTTCCCCTCTAGAAACTCATTACAGTTAAAAAAAATTATAATTACAATACCAAAATTTTCATAATTTATGCACAAAATGTAAACAAAAATAAAAATTTCAAAGCTGATGTGTAGTTACAGGAAAAAGTTTAAAACACATTTGTTTCCTTGTTTTGTTGGCAAAATATCCACCAAAATCTGCCTGAAAGGAAACAAACACGCCCCCTCGTAGCACGTCCCCTAGTCCCCAAGTCGGCGTCCCCTCGTGACATCTCCACGCAACCACGCTACTTTCCGCGTGTGAAGTACAAAGTTGATTTACGGCCAAAAATCGAGCTTTAGAAACATGAAGATCAAGTTGGAGATAAAGTTGGACAACTATTTCATGTAAAAGACGAGGTTTCGAACATAAAAGGCCGATCTACATAGCATATAATTACATTTTGAAAACGTGTTTCAACATGGCGATTTCGAAGTGAGATGTTTGAAAGTTTACTTATCGCTAACCTCAATTCTCGGTCCATATCGTACAGTTCCTTATCCAAAACACTTTCCTCGTCACTTGACATACATTCTCCATCATTCATTTCTTCATCTAGCATACGTAAAACATCCTCAACATCGAACGTGTTGGTCCGGGAATTTTTAGCCTTTGTCGGCCATTACTCTCACAAAATACAAAATGGAGACGACTACCATATATGGGGTTAAAACATGGCTAAACGTATACACTTCCTGTTTGCCAAATTGGTGGCAAGAGGAAGTAACGCAATCTTTTTGTGATTTTTTCCCCGATCAATCCTGGAGGCGTGATATTTACAGGGCCAGGGGATAAAGATCTCTGTTTTCGAAAAAGGTCGATAGACAGACATCTGGTAATCCAGTTTCCCCGAAATGTTCTACAGTTGGATTTATATACACAAAAAGAAAGATCCATATAACAGATATAAAAACTATGATTGTAAGTACACTTTGCTTTTGAACAACTACATTGTAGCGACATTGTAATTACGTAACGTTTATTTGAAATATTTGTTTCCTAGGCAACAATGAAAACTTCGGAGTAAGGTTTCTTTCCTTTGCCGAATAAAAAAAGCGTTTCACTGCAAAAAGACTATTTTTTTTGTCGTTGTAAGAAACCACAGCAATGCGACCGGCCATTGACACTGTCATCCCTCGAATATTTCCCGCGTGGTGTTCAACACTGCGTACAAACTGGCCATCTTTGGTGTATATCAGCACTTTTCGTTCACTAGCGACGAGTACATGTCCACTTGCTTGGTGAAATGCAATCTCAAGATTTTTACAAGATCCTTCTTCCAGTTTAAACTCCTTAAGATGGTCGCCCTCTTCATTGAAAATGAGAACACAGTTACCGGTATCACTACAGTCCAGTACCATAACACAGCCATCAGCAGCAGTGATATCGCTCGGATTCTTCAATATTCCTTTTCCAAAACTGCGAACAAACTGTCCATCAGTTTCGTACACATCGACTATAGATTTCTCCTCTGATAGCGGTGTCTTCAGTATAAGCACTTTGTTGTTTTCGCTTATTGTTAGTCTTAGGGGACTTCGGGAGTAGCGGAGTCCTACCCTCAAACGAAAAGTGTCAAGCTGGCCAGCGGTCTTTTCATACACATAGACCTGATTACTGTCACCATCGTCATCAAAATTCAGTGCCGCAATATAGATGTTGTCGTTGTGGTCTGTGGCTATATCAGAAATACTCGACAAATATACGTCTTCATCAGTTTGCAATTGGGGACAGAAAGAATGCAGAAATTTACCACTGCTGTCAAACACCTCTATGCTACGATCACCGTCTGCTACAAGGAATTGCCCTTGCGAGTTTATAGCGATACCACACGGGTGCCTCAGCCTCAGCCTGCTGTCACCCTCCTGACCAAATGACCATGGTAGCCACAAGTCCTCCATGCCTAGTTTACGCAGAGTTTCAGCCACCCGTGGATCACGCAATGGATCAACTTTGCCTTCTCTGTAATCAAATCAACACAAGGCCAGTTGGAGAGCCCCTTGTTGCCGAAACAGACCATCAACGTGACATCATAGATAACGCGATTCAAGCGACAGACAGTGCAAATGATTTCGCTGCGTTCTGCCTGACTAAGCCTCCCCTTAAACCGAGCCAAGAAGCCGCCTTTCTTGAACTCAACAGCAAAACTATTCTGAACAGCAGGCATGGAGTGTAGGTCTTCAAGGCACAGTCTACAGGCAGCTATGGCATCCTCGGGGTAATCGACTTTCTCCAGTATTGTCGCCGCTACGCGAATAACCATTGCTTGAATGCGATCAGGCGTGCTGAGAGCTTCATTGTTGAAGGCTTCTGTTGCTTTCAAACAGGCTACTTTGAACCCTTCTTTTGCATCTGACAGTGCTCTTTTACCTGCATCATCCAAGTGAGTGAGTTTCACGTTTTTCAAACCCTCGGCTATAGAAACCGCGGCGGCACCGCTAGTTGAGGGTGATCGTAATCCAACCGCTAAACTCCTCTCGTCTGTTCCCATTACAGTTCCTGCTGTAACTGAACCGTCTTCTTCACTCTTGGTCTTGTCCAGCAGCTCAAAAAGGTGGACGACTCCTCGCCTGAAGTAGCTGATACCTGTTAAAAGATCTTTTCTTGCTAAGCCGTCCAACTTTGATTTGATATCGTCTATTTCACGCACGATCATGTCTCGAATCTTCTGATCTGTTACATCGCCATCTTTTAGCTTCTCCGCTGCCTTATCTCTGCCTTTATTCACAAGCAAGCCAATAGTGGCCTTGAAAACGGCTGTCACAATCGAAGACATGATAATAGCCAAGTAAAGAAGAACTCGAAAACTGTATTGCGTGTTTAGCACAAATCATGTGACCTTGCTGTGGCATAAACACTGAGTTCCTGAAATAAGCACGGCTAAACAAACTATCATATCAGTTTCAGGTCACTGTCTTTTATTTTGAGGTCAGCATCTGTCATGTCCGTGGTAAAATCAAATTCGTGGACTGGACTAGAACAAGAACAGTAACGACAATAACAATCACATTCTTAATTGGATACCACAGAAAAGTATGACAACGCCCTACAAGACAGTTTGACAAGAGACATCAAATCAACGATAGATAAACTTCCAATTTCGAGAATTTGTTCTGAGACGAAACACAATACTGGTGCAGGATCAGTGCTGTGACGATCAACCGTTGGAGGGTAAAAAGAGAGCGTTTCAGTAACTATTGGAGCTTATTGGGACACTTTAAAAAACCTTTGAATGCAGAGGACCACAAAACGTGATAAAACGCTTGCCTAGCGTGTCTTGTCGGATCTCTTGTTTAGAAATGCTCGTGCCAGACGGCACTTGAACTGTAGTAACCTCAATAACAGTATTAAACATGTTTAACATTCTTAATTGGATACTTTTCTATCTTTTCTCTTATATTACAGCATTGCTTTACAGATTAGAGAACAAATGGTCAAACTACTGAATATCTAAACAAAATGCTCATTCAGGAATGCGCTTGCGCAATAGATGAGCTTTCATTCTCATCCCCAGAGGCCAAGATCCTTTTGGTCAGCACCAAGAATTCTTGAAGCCGACCAAAAGGATCGTGGCCTCTGGGGACGAGAATGATGAGCTTTCGGGATGTGGCGAAAATTTGTTAGTTTATAAACTTTTCTTGGTAATTCCGCTGACCAGTGCATAATGTTACTGGAGGATTTACTTTATATTTCTTTCACGAATTGACATCTGTGGTTTTATTTTATTTTATTTTATTTACACAATTCGCCAATGGCGGGTAAATAGACAATAGGACATTACGTCCCTTGCTAGGCCTATCTACCTGTCTGGGTGAAAAAACGTTATATAAATATTACATTCCTGACTTGGCTCATGGGAGTCTTTGATTTTCTAATTCAACTCGGAGCTCCGCTATGGACTGAAAACTAAAAATAGTTTTCAAAATGATTATCATTGGAAGAGACCCATATATGGGTCTAAGGGAAGGGAATGCTTCTCTTAGATCATCCTCTCTTACTCGGATATATATATTCTCCCTTTGACCAAAAACAGTAACCTCGTTCTCAGGCTCTTCTTGGGCAAACTTCTTGATTATTTTTTTAAGAGGATGTTAGTGTAAAGAGTTTTAAAGGACGTATTTAAATTATCTACCAGAGAAACAGATAAAAGACCTGAGACCTTTGGATATATAACATGGCATGCTATGATTTTTAATATAATATATTCTTAAGTTTGACCTCTGTACGTACAACATTTTACTGGAATGCGGATGAATTAGGCTTATTTATCTCGACCGTTTTTTCGACGTACAACCCTGATATGAAGACAAAACTTTCTATAAAATTAAAACTTCTTACTTTTTTTATATCCATTATCACCATGGCCAGTATTTCGGCTCAACTATTTAAATGACATGTACAAGCTTCACTGTATATACATATAAGTTATAAGTTATGTACAGTATGTATGGTAAATTAATAAATATTTCATTCTCCTTTATTTACAGCGAGTCAATGATCTCTTAACTTTGCGCATGCCTCGTCCCCAATCGCTTACCTTGACTCTTCGAAGAAAAAAAAACGTTACATAGCCACGACTTGGTCTTGGAGTTTAAGCTCAGCATCTTTTGGAATCCGACAGTACCGTATATACTGGATTCTATACAAAAGTTCATAGCATTAACGGGAAGCTAGACAACAGTTTACTGCCTTTGGCATCAGTAACACTTCAACGCCATCTTTTCGTCGAGTTAAACGATCCCAGACACCCTAGCGCGCCAAACTGGTGCCCAGTTTTCTCCGAAGTTTCTATTTACATATACACAAAAAGAAAACTCGATACAAGCACTATGATTGTCAGCCTAACTTGCTTTTGAACAACCAAAGGGTGGCGATGAAGGAGATCGCTACTAGTCGCGTATCATTTGTGATAACAGACCCTCCATTAGTTTCTAATTCAACAGTTTTTGATACTTTTGTATCGCGGGCTCCATCTCCGATAACAGCGGTTACAGTGTCATTATCTTGGGCTCCTTCACTCTTGTTACACTCGTTCCCAGTGCAACAGCGGACGCAAACTCGTCTCTTCCCAGACCCCACGAGTTCCACCTCTCGCCGACATCCGTCGTTGCAGGAATAACCTTGCAACCCATCATCACTGGAGCAGCCAAGCATGATTGGCAGAATGCTAAAAACAAATAGAAAAAAAAAACGTTAGATAAAACTAGCAATAAGTGACTCGCAGGTCCTCGCGAAGCTGGGATGGGGATTAATTATTTTGGGATGGGGATGTGAGCTTTAGAGATCGACTGGAGTTCGTTAGTCTCCTGACATGTGTGTGTACGCCTTTCCTGTTCAGGATCTTGTTTTGGAAAGTTGTCACGTTTTCCATCTTTATTTATCTATTATGTAGGAAAACTGGCTTTCAGCAATTTACTGAAAACATAAATGTTAGATAAAATAAGGTGCGGAGGGAGGGGGCGAGAGAACAATACATTGACGCCTCCATCCCTTCCCCACCCCACCCTAGGGGACCTCATTGTCGAGCCCACAAAAGCAAATTATGTGCTAGCGGCTTCACTCACCTTGAGTTCGTTTCCTGGTGCACTGCGCTGTTTGTTCAACGTAATAGCAAAGCACTTATCACCAGGCGGACACTGCGTGGTTGTCACGTGATCTTGTAGGCACATCCTACCTTGACATTTAACGCACCGAGGGCCCGCAGTCATTAGGCTCAGCTGTAAAAACCTTTCTCGTTTCCAGACACAACATCCGCGCCCAGGCCACAAACGACCACCAGAGGAAGAGTTCGTTACCAGATTGACGCGATTTCCCAGTCCAAGACAAACGCGTTCGCAAGAATACTGTTTACTCTCCCCAGCTCCCTTCTCGTTCAGCACTGTTTCTTTCACCACTGAGAGGCATAATTCACGTCCGTAAATTTTTGCCTTGAGGTTGTTATCAAAGAAATGCATTTTCCCGTCGTTTGGTATTGTGTGATGTACGGTTGATAGTAGACGAGGCTTGTCACGACGCAAGTTAACGGAGATATTGACGAAGCGTTGAACGCGAAGAACGACTGAGGTAACGCTACCACTCGATTCGTCACGCGATCCGTCACGCGACCCGTCACGGGGTTGGCACGAAATTAGATGACTGTTCACCGCGGGAAGGCAAAACCAAATAAATCCACTTTGAACAAGAAGATTAATAACAACTGCTTGGTATCCAAGAGTATAAGCCATCTTTCTGTGTACTGAGAGCTTGCTCTGATTTCTAATTCAAAATGCATCTCGTCGCGAATATTTAAGGATTCCAAAGCCATGGGTGCAACCTTTACCCATGCTAGTCAAGTGATCACGGACGTGTTGAATTGAATCACTTCCGGTTGTCAATTGTTTTCGTGCAATTTCCGGTGCAGATTTCGCGTGACTGTAAATTGCGCCAAAAAAGTCGAAAATTTGTGGGATGTTTGTTTATTGTTATGTTGACTGTTGATCAAGGCGCGGCAGCAAAACATGTGGGTCACTGAGGTCTGTTTTAATTAAATGTACGATCTACTATATTTAGTAAAGAAATTAGCGTTTATTCATACCTAAATAACTCTACTCACGTTGAACTTTAAACAGGGACATGTCATGAGCAATCGACCGTTTTGCTCGGGAATACATATAGCCGATCATTGAACTCGATCCAAAGTCTTTCCAACTATTTTATCGTGCGATGAGATCTTTATACGATAGTAGCTTGACATATCAATTCTCCTAAATTATCACCATACGTTTTATTTAATGTCATTCGTGAGAATTCGGTAGTGCATCAAGATAATTTTCCCTAGTTGATGATTTGCTCTATTCTCATCACCTGTCTGCTAGGCAGTGTAGCGGTCATGCAAGGAGAAATGAGATCTTGATCACAATTGAAATACATGCAGTAAATTATACTTCAATAGACAGCGGCGAATTATTTCAAAGGATTAAAAAGCATTTTACTCTCAAGTCAGTCAAGTATAGTAAACAATGTTACGTTTTGTCCGAGTGTTCTCTTCTGACCGCGCATAATCTGGGCTGATTTGAAAACGCACCATAAATGATCTGTATACGGTATATAATAATAGTTTTCAGCAAATATTTTTTTATTTTTATTTGTAATTCTAGCTGTCCGCAGAACACATGATTAGTCACTTGTAACGGCATTGAAACACGCTTTAACAAATTGACTTCCGTATCAAGTAAACGTTCCTATATTACCATATTTGTTCATGTTGCGTGACTTCCTTCAATGAAAGTGTGGACTTTTGATCACGAATTTCAGACGTGGCCAATCAGAGCGCGTTTAAAAATACTGTTGACCATTGAAAGGATTTATAAAACCCGAATCGCTAACTGAACCGTCTTCTTCACTCTTCACCTTGTCCAGCAGCTCAAAAAGGTGGACGACTCCTCGCCTGAAGTAGCTGATGCTTGTTAAAAGATCTTTTCTTGCTAAGCCGTCCAACTTTGATTGATATCGTCTATTTCACGCACGATCATATCTCGAATTTTCTGATCTGTTACATCGCCATCTTTCAGCTTCTCCGCTGCCTTATCTCTGCCTTTATTCACAAACAGGTTCACAAGCAAGCCAATAGTGGCCTTGAAAACGGCTGTCACAATCGAAGACATGATAATAGCCAAGTAAAGAAGAACTCGAAAACTGTATTGCGTGTTTAGCACAAATCATGTGACCTTGCTGTGGCGTAAACACTGAGTTCCTGAAATAAGCACGGCTAAACAAACTATCATATCAGTTTCAGGTCACTGTCTTTTATTTTGAGGGCAGCATCTGTCATGTCCGTGGTATATGATAAAATCAAATTCACGGACTAGAACAAGAACAGTAACGACAATAACAGTCACAGTCTCAATTGGATACCACAGAAGAGTATGATAACGCCCTACAAGACGCCCTACACCAGTTTCAGACAAGAGACATCAAAACAACGATAGATAAACTTCCAATTTGGAGAATTTGTCAGTTCTGAGACGAAACACAATACTGGTGCAGGATCAGTGCTTTGACGACCCATTCAGTGTTGGAAGAAAAAAAGAGAGCGTTTCAGTAACTATTGGAGCTTATTGGGACACTTGAAACGTTTGAATGCAGAGGACCTGACACAACGTAGAAATAAAACAGGCGCTTGGCTAGCGTGTCGTTTCTTGCCAGATCTCTTGTTTTAGAAATGCACGTGCCAGACGTCACCTGAACTGTAACGGAAACAAATTGATTGCAAGGCTGGCACTACGGCAAAAGGGCAGATTTATTGACCGATATTACCTCAAGGCAAGTGATAAGGGTCTCAATTCTCAAACGGGGGCCGCCTTGAGGAGTCTTGAATTCTCGGCACCCGAGCTTTTCGCTTCTTGGGAAACCAAATTGTTAATATATATTGGACATTGGAGTCCTTTAAGTGTGATATGATCAAGCGAAGCCCCGAGCCACGAGCCCCGAGCCCCGAGCCCCGAGCCCCGAGCCCCGATATTCCCGTCCTGGAGCCCTGTTTCAATCCCGACGTTCTGGGGCCAAAAAGCCCCTCAATGGACCCTGATGAAAGGAAGGAACACGAGACTGACAGCATGAGAGGCCTCGGCTGTGTGACGCGCATGCCTATGAGAGGTGACCAGAGAATGGGCGACAAGGGGCCCTGTCCACCGGGCGATCACGAAAAAATGTCAAACAGATTCAAAAGAACACTGGCAAAATATACCAGTGAAACAAACGTGCAGACGTTAGAAGAAAGTTTTCAGAGTCCCTGTAGCTGTCTGAGTCACAGGGATAGCAATATTATCATGAGCGCTTATGTAATTAAATAACAACACTGAATACAAATCAGTATTTAAACAATTAATTATATTTAAAAATCTTCAACTATTTGAAAATGACATCTACATTGTTTTAAAATATAATATATTGATTTTCATTGCGCAAATTCGACATAAGTTTTCAAATGTAACAGATACATATCACATACACACAGATGTGGATGTGAATGCATGGTCAATTAATCAATTAAACATTTCATTCCCTTTTATTTATAGTCAGTATGTTACAATTATGTACAGCGCCATTGAACATATGGGAAATGGCGCTATATAAATTTATTATTATTATTATTTATTTCTTTAAATCGAGTTCGATCGTGAGCGAACATTGTACTCGACCTTTGTACCGAAAGTCCACTGTACTTCTCCTCTTGAAAGGATTAGCCTAAATTTTTCAAGTTTGTGGAGCCATCCTTAATCCAGTTTGGTTTAGTATTATTCTGTTGGCATTTTTCTACCATAGTAAACTATTATTTTGAGGTTAATTTCCTTCAATTTGAAGGTAATTTTGATCATCACAAAAATAACTTTACAACATATCGTGACACAGGGCGTAGAGACAGCTGTACTTGAGACAACACGTGACCTGCTCTTCGCCAGGGTCTACTTCGCGCCCACCCGACATCTTGAAAGCGGAGATGGCCCTGGGGACGAGGTTGGGACTTGAGACTCCGCGTATCAGCCTTCCCTCTACTAGGACTCTTCAGGGAAACAATTATTTACAACCATGGATTTACTTCTTCTAAATTTTCACATATTTTTTTGTGTTGAGAGGAGCTAAATAAGAATCGCTGCCACTACAGAACACTTCCTGCTTAGTGACATGAACACCTCCCATCATAATCTAAGAATGCACTCTTTACAAAGTTAATTTGAGTTTTCAAAAAAGGTCAGTAGACAGACATCTGGTAATCCAGTTTCCCCGAAATTTTCTCTAGTACAGTTCAATTTATATCCACAAAAAGAAAGATCCATAAAAAAACTATGATTGTAAGTACACTTTGCTTTTGAACAACTACATTGTAATTATGTAAAGTTTATTTGAAATATTTGTTTCCTAGGCCACAATGAAGTAAGGTTTATTTTCTTTGCCGGATGAAACAAGCGTTTCACTGCAAAAAGACTACTTTGTTGTACCTGAGAGAAGCCACAGCAATGCGACCGGCCTCTGACACTACAATCCCTACAAAATAGTCTCCGTGTTCACTGACGGCCTGACTGCGTACAAACTGGCCATCTTTGGTGTAAATAGTACTTTTCGTTCAGTGGCGACGAGTACATGTCCACTTGCTTGGTGAAATGCAATCTTAAGATTTTTACAAGATCCTTCTTCCAGTTTAAACTTCTTAAGATGGTCGCCCTCTTCACTGAAAATGTGAACACAACCGGTATCACTACAGTCCGCTACCATAACACAGCCATCAGCAGCAGTGATATCGCTTCCATTCTTCAATATTCCTTCTCCAAATCTGCGAACAAACTGTCCATCAGTTTCGTACACATGGACTATAGATTTCTCCTCTGCTAGCGGTGTCCCCAGTATAAGCACTTTGTGTTTTCGCTTATTGTTAGTCTTAGGATACTTAGGAAGTAGCGGAGTCCTTCCCTCAAATGAAAGGTGTCAAGAAGGTCAGCGGTCTTTTCGTAAACATAGACGTGATTACTGTCACCATCTGAATTCAGTGCCGCAATATAGATGTTGTCGTTGCGGTCTGTGGCTATATCAGAAATATACAACGCACTTACGTCATCATCAGTTTGCAATTGGGGACGGAAAGAATGCAGAAATTTACCACTGCTGTCAAACACCTTTATGTTACTATGAATGTCTGCTACAAGGAATTGCCCTTGCGAGTTTATAGCGATACCACACAGGTACCTCAGCCTGCTGTCACCCTCCTGACCAAATGACCATGGTAGCCACAAGTGCTCCATGCCTAGTTTACGCAGAGTTTCAGCCACTCGTGGATCGCGCAATACATCAACTTCGCCTTCTCTGTAATCAACACAAGGCCAGTTGGAGAGCCCCTTGTTGCCGAAACAGACCATCAACGTGACATCGTAGATAACGCGATTCAAGTGATAGACAGTGCAAATGATTTCGCTGCGTTCTGCTTGACTAAACCAAGCCAAGAAGCCTTTCTTGAACTCAACGGCAAAACTATTTTGAACAGCGGGCATGGAGTGTAGGTCTTCAAGGCACAGTCTACAGGCAGCCATGGCATGCTCGGGGTAATCGACCTTCTCCAGTATTGTCGCCGCTACGCGAATAACCATTGCTTGAATGCGATCAGACGTGCTGAGAGCTTCATTGTTGAAGGCTTCTGTTGCTTTTAAACAGGCTACTTTGAACCCTTCTTTTGCATCTGACAGTGTTCTTTTATCTGCATCATCCAAGTGAGCGAGTTTCAAGTTTTTCAAACCCTCGGCTATAGACACTATTTTCACCGCGGCAGCACTAGTTGAGGGCAGTGATCGTAATCCAACCTCTAAACTCCTCTCGTCTGTTCCCATTACAGTTCCTGCTGTAACTGAACCGTCACTCTTGGTCTTGTCCAGCAGCTCAAAAAGGTGGACGACTCCAAGCCTGAAGTAGGTGATACTTGTTAAAAGATCTTTTCTTGCTAAGCCGTCCAACTTTGATTTGATATCGTCTATTTCACGCACGATCATGTCTCGAATCTTCTGATCTGTTACGTCGCCATCTTTCAGCTTCTCCGCTGCCTTATCTCTGCCTTTATTCACAAGCAAGCCAATAGGACATTGAAAACGGCTGTCACAATCGAAGACATGATGATAGCCAAGTAAAGAACAACTTGAAAACTGTATTGCGTGTTTAGCACAAATCATGTGACCTTGCTGTGGCGTAAACACTGAGTTCCTGAAATAAGCACGGCTTAACAAACTATCATATCAGTTTCAGGTCACTGTCTCATTTATTTTGAGGTCAGCATCTGTCATGTCCGTGGTATATGATAAAATCAAATTCACGGACTAGAACAAGAACAGTAACGACAATAACAGTCACAGTCTCAATTGGATACCACAGAAGAGTATGATAACGCCCTACAAGACGCCCTACACCAGTTTCAGACAAGAGACATCAAAACAACGATAGATAAACTTCCAATTTGGAGAATTGTCAGTTCTGAGACGAAACACAATACTGGTGCAGGATCAGTGCTTTGACGACCCATTCAGTGTTGGAAGAAAAAAAAGAGAGCGTTTCAGTAACTATTGGAGCTTATTGGGACACTTGAAACGTTTGAATGCAGAGGACCTGACACAACGTAGAAATAAAACAGGCGCTTGGCTAGCGTGTCGTTCTTGCCAGATCTCTTGTTTTAGAAATGCACGTGCCAGACGTCACCTGAACTGTAACGGAAACAAATTGATTGCAAGGCTGGCACTACGGCAAAAGGGCAGATTTATTGACCGATATTACCTCAAGGCAAGTGATAAGGGTCTCAATTCTCAAACGGGGGCCGCCTTGAGGAGTCTTGAATTCTCGGCACCCGAGCTTTTCGCTTCTTGGGAAACCAAATTGTTAATATATATTGGACATTGGAGTCCTTTAAGTGTGATATGATCAAGCGAAGCCCCGAGCCACGAGCCCCGAGCCCCGAGCCCCGAGCCCCGAGCCCCGAGCCCCGAGCCCGAGCCCCGATATTCCCGTCCTGGAGCCCTGTTTCAATCCCGACGTTCTGGGGCCAAAAAGCCCCTCAATGGACCCTGATGAAAGGAAGGAACACGAGACTGACAGCATGAGAGGCCTCGGCTGTATGACGCGCATGCCTATGAGAGGTGACCAGAGAATGGGCGACAAGGGCCCTGTCCACCGGGCGATCACGAAAAAATGTCAAACAGATTCAAAAGAACACTGGCAAAAATATACCAGTGAAACAAACGTGCAGACGTTAGAATAAAGTTTTCAGAGTCCCTGTAGCTGTCTGAGTCACAGGGATAGCAATATTATCATGAGCGCTTATGTAATTAAATAACAACACTGAATACAAATCAGTATTTAAACAATTAATTATATTTAAAAATCTTCAACTATTTGAAAATGACATCTACATTGTTTTAAAATATAATATATTGATTTTCATTGCGCAAATTCGACATAAGTTTTCAAATGTAACAGATACATATCACATACACACAGATGTGGATGTGAATGCATGGTCAATTAATCAATTAAACATTTCATTCCCTTTTATTTATAGTCAGTATGTTACAATTATGTACAGCGCCATTGAACATATGGGAAATGGCGCTATATAAAATTTATTATTATTATTATTTATTTCTTTAAAATCGAGTTCGATCGTGAGCGAACATTGTACTCGACCTTTGTACCGAAAGTCCACTGTACTTCTCCTCTTGAAAGGATTAGCCTAAATTTTTCAAGTTTGTGGAGCCATCCTTAATCCAGTTTGGTTAGTATTATTCTGTTGGCATTTTTCTACCATAGTAAAACTATTATTTTGAGGTTAATTTCCTTCAATTTGAAGGTAATTTTGATCATCACAAAAATAACTTTACAACATATCGTGACACAGGGCGTAGAGACAGCTGTACTTGAGACAACACGTGACCTGCTCTTCGCCAGGGTCTACTTCGCGCCCACCCGACATCTTGAAAGCGGAGATGGCCCTGGGGACGAGGTTGGGACTTGAGACTCCGCGTATCAGCCTTCCCTCTACTAGGACTCTTCAGGGAAACAATTATTTACAACCATGGATTTACTTCTTCTAAATTTTCACATATTTTTTTGTGTTGAGAGGAGCTAAATAAGAATCGCTGCCACTACAGAACACTTCCTGCTTAGTGACATGAACACCTCCCATCATAATCTAAGAATGCACTCTTTACAAAGTTAATTTGAGTTTTCAAAAAAGGTCAGTAGACAGACATCTGGTAATCCAGTTTCCCCGAAATTTTCTCTAGTACAGTTCAATTTATATCCACAAAAGAAAGATCCATAAAAAAACTATGATTGTAAGTACACTTTGCTTTTGAACAACTACATTGTAATTATGTAAAGTTTATTTGAAATATTTGTTTCCTAGGCCACAATGAAGTAAGGTTTATTTTCTTTGCCGGATGAAACAAGCGTTTCACTGCAAAAGACTACTTTGTTGTACCTGAGAGAAGCCACAGCAATGCGACCGGCCTCTGACACTACAATCCCTACAAAATAGTCTCCGTGTTCACTGACGGCCTGACTGCGTACAAAACTGGCCATCTTTGGTGTAAATTAGTACTTTTCGTTCAGTGGCGACGAGTACATGTCCACTTGCTTGGTGAAATGCAATCTTAAGATTTTTACAAGATCCTTCTTCCAGTTTAAACTTCTTAAGATGGTCGCCCTCTTCACTGAAAATGTGAACACAACCGGTATCACTACAGTCCGCTACCATAACACAGCCATCAGCAGCAGTGATATCGCTTCCATTCTTCAATATTCCTTCTCCAAATCTGCGAACAAACTGTCCATCAGTTTCGTACACATGGACTATAGATTTCTCCTCTGCTAGCGGTGTCCCCAGTATAAGCACTTTGTTGTTTTCGCTTATTGTTAGTCTTAGGATACTTAGGAAGTAGCGGAGTCCTTCCCTCAAATGAAAGGTGTCAAGAAGGTCAGCGGTCTTTTCGTAAACATAGACGTGATTACTGTCACCATCTGAATTCAGTGCCGCAATATAGATGTTGTCGTTGCGGTCTGTGGCTATATCAGAAATATACAACGCACTTACGTCATCATCAGTTTGCAATTGGGGACGGAAAGAATGCAGAAATTTACCACTGCTGTCAAACACCTTTATGTTACTATGAATGTCTGCTACAAGGAATTGCCCTTGCGAGTTTATAGCGATACCACACAGGTACCTCAGCCTGCTGTCACCCTCCTGACCAAATGACCATGGTAGCCACAAGTGCTCCATGCCTAGTTTACGCAGAGTTTCAGCCACTCGTGGATCGCGCAATACATCAACTTCGCCTTCTCTGTAATCAACACAAGGCCAGTTGGAGAGCCCCTTGTTGCCGAAACAGACCATCAACGTGACATCGTAGATAACGCGATTCAAGTGATAGACAGTGCAAATGATTTCGCTGCGTTCTGCCTGACTAAACCAAGCCAAGAAGCCTTTCTTGAACTCAACGGCAAAACTATTTTGAACAGCGGGCATGGAGTGTAGGTCTTCAAGGCACAGTCTACAGGCAGCCATGGCATGCTCGGGGTAATCGACCTTCTCCAGTATTGTCGCCGCTACGCGAATAACCATTGCTTGAATGCGATCAGACGTGCTGAGAGCTTCATTGTTGAAGGCTTCTGTTGCTTTTAAACAGGCTACTTTGAACCCTTCTTTTGCATCTGACAGTGTTCTTTTATCTGCATCATCCAAGTGAGCGAGTTTCAAGTTTTTCAAACCCTCGGCTATAGACACTATTTTCACCGCGGCAGCACTAGTTGAGGGCAGTGATCGTAATCCAACCTCTAAACTCCTCTCGTCTGTTCCCATTACAGTTCCTGCTGTAACTGAACCGTCACTCTTGGTCTTGTCCAGCAGCTCAAAAAGGTGGACGACTCCAAGCCTGAAGTAGGTGATACTTGTTAAAAGATCTTTTCTTGCTAAGCCGTCCAACTTTGATTTGATATCGTCTATTTCACGCACGATCATGTCTCGAATCTTCTGATCTGTTACGTCGCCATCTTTCAGCTTCTCCGCTGCCTTATCTCTGCCTTTATTCACAAGCAAGCCAATAGTGACATTGAAAACGGCTGTCACAATCGAAGACATGATGATAGCCAAGTAAAGAACAACTTGAAAACTGTATTGCGTGTTTAGCACAAATCATGTGACCTTGCTGTGGCGTAAACACTGAGTTCCTGAAATAAGCACGGCTTAACAAACTATCATATCAGTTTCAGGTCACTGTCTCATTTATTTTGAGGTCAGCATCTGTCATGTCCGTGGTATATGATAAAATCAATTTCACGGACTAGAACAAGAACAGTAACGACAATAACAGTCACAGTCTTAATTGGATACCGCAAAAGAGTATGATAACGCCCAACACCAGTTTGACAAGAGACATCAATACAACGAGATAAACTTCCAATTTGGAGAATTTTTTCTGAGACGAAACACAATACTGGTGCAGGATCAGTGCTGTGACGACCAATTGTTGGAAGAAAAAAGAGAGCGCGTCAGTCAGTAACTATTGGAGCTTATTGGGACACTTAAAACTTTTGAATGCAGAGGACAATCGACCTGACACAACGTAGAAATAAAACGCTTGGCTAGCGTGTCTTGCCGGTTGTTTAGAAATGCACGTGCCAGACTGAACTGTAGTAACCTCAATAACAGTATTAAACATACCTTTCTATCTTTTCATTACAACATTGCTTTAAGCCTGGTTTTCACTAGGGACGCAAGCATAACCGCAAGCAACATACGCAGACGCAGTTGATCGGTGCCTTTTGTTTAGGACAAATCAACACGCTACTGCATCTGCGTATGTTGCTTGCGCTTGTGCTTGCGTCGCTAGTGAAAACCAGGCTTTACAGATTAGAGAACAAACGGTCGAACTACTGAATATCTAAACAAAATGCTCATTCAGGAATGCGCTTGCGCAATAGATAAGCTTTCGGGATGTGGCGAAAATTTGTTAGTTTATAAACTTTTCTTGGTAATTCCGCTGACCAGTGCATAAGGCCTGGGAAATCACAACACTAAAAAATATTGCGGGCGCAATATTTGGTCGGCATTTGGGGTTGGTAGAAAGACGGCCTTTTACCCGACCGCCGGCATAGCAAACAAAATGGCGGGTTTCTTCTATTTTCAGGACGGTATTTCTCTCGTCTTACATTTAAAAGATAGACCTTTTTGGAGTTCCGCTGCCAACAAAAGGATATATTCTGCGATTCCTTCGTCCACGGTTTGACAAAATGTTACTGGAGGATTTACTTTATATTTCTTTCACGAATTGACATCTGTGGTTTTCCATATCGAAGCACATCATTAATGTGCATTATATCAATAACATTACATTCATGAACTGGCTCATGGGAGTCTTTGATTTTCTAATTCAACTCAGAGCTCCGCTATGGACTGAAAACTAAAAATAGATTTCAAAAAGATTATTATTGGAAGAGACCCATGTATGCGGGAATGCTTCTCTTAGATCATCCTCTCTTGCTCGGATATATATTCTCCCTTTGTCCAAAAAAGTAACCTCGTTCCCAGATCTGAGTTTGGGCAGTTCTTTTAGAGTTTTAAACAAACGCGTTTTAATTATATATATTAGAGAAACAGTTAAAAGATCTGAGACCTTTGAATATAGAACATCGTATGCTATGAATTTGAACAACTTTTTTCACTAATTTTTGACCTTATTTGCACATTTTTATAATTTAACATTTTACAGGAATTCGGATAAATTATAAGCTCATTTATATCGACCTCTTTTTTTCGCCGTACAACCCTGAAATGACGACATAATTGTTTCTAACATTGGAACTTTTTCCATTATCACCAGTATTTCTAAACAATATATTTTTATTTTAAAAAGCTTCAACTGTTTAAATGACATGTAAATGCTTCCTACATATAAATATAGTTATGTATGGTGAATTAATAAATATTTCATTCTCTTTTATTTACAGTGAGTCAATGATCTCTTAAATCTGCGCATGCCTCGTCCCCAGTCGCTCGCTCGGATAAAATACGTTAAATAACAAACTGACGAGTTTGTGTTACTCTCCTTCTAGCCTGCGTGGCAGGGGTCTCCCCTCCTCACTCCCCTTTCTACTTCTGCCACGCAGGCTACACTCCTTTGGAATCAGACAGTACTGTAGAGTGGATTCTATACAAAAGTTCATAGCATTAACGGGAAGCTAGACAAACAGTTTACTGCCTTTGGCATCAGTAACACTTCAGCGCCATCTTTTCGTCGAGTTAAACGATCCCAGACACCCTAGCGCGCCAAACTGGTACCCAGTTTTCTCCGAAGTTTCTACTTACATATACACAAAAGAAAGCTCGATACAAGAGCTATGATTGTCAGCCTAACTTGCTTTTTAACAACCAAAGGGTGGCGATGAAGGAGAGCGCTACTAGTCGCGTATCATTTGTGATATCAGACCCTCCATTAGTTTCTAATTCAACAGTTTTTGACACTTTCGTATCGCGGGCTCCATCTCCTATAACAGCGGTCACAGTGTCATTATCTCGGGCTCCATCACTCTTGTTACACTCGTTCCCAGTGCAACAGCGGACGCAAACTCGTCTCTTCCAGACCCACGAGTTCCACCTCTCGCCGACATCCGTCGTTGCAGGAATAACCTCGCAACCCGTCATCACTGGAGCAGCCAAGCATGATTGGCAGAATGCTAAGAAAAAATAGAACAAAAAAAACGTTAGATAAAAACTAGTAATACGTGACTCGCAGGTCCTCGCGAAGCTGGGATTGGGATTAACTATATTTGGGATGCGAGGGTGATAACCAACTTTAGAGATCGACTGGTGTTTGTTAGTCTTCTGACATGTGTGTGTACGCCTTTCCTGTTCAGGATCTTGTTTTGGAAAGTTGTCACGTTTTCCACCCTTATTTTATCTATTATGCAGGAAAACTGGCTTTCAGCAATTTAGAAAAAAAAAAAAACGTTAGATAAAATAAGGTGCGGAGGGAGGGGGCGAGAGAACAATACATTGACGCCTCCCTATTTCCTTCCCCACCCCATCCTTGGGAACCTCATTGTTGACCCACAAAAGCAAATTATGTTCTAGCGGCTTCACTCACCTTGAGTTCGTTCTTGGTGCACTGCGCTGTTTGTTCAACGTAATAGCAAAGCATTTATCACCAGGCGGACACTGCGTGGTTGTCACGTGATCTTGTAGGCACATCCTACCCTGGCATTTAACGCACCGAGGGCCCGCAGTCATTAGGCTCAGCTGTAAAAACTTTCTCGTTTCCAGACACAACATCCGCGCCCAGGCCACAAACGACCACCAGAGGAAGAGTTCGTTACCAGATTGACGCGATTCCCAGTCCAAGACAAACGCGTTCACAAGAATACTGTTTACTCTCCTCAGCTCCCTTCTCGTTCAGCACTGTTTCTTTCACAACAGAGAGGCATAATTCACGTCCGTAAATTTTTGCCTTGAGGTTGTTATCAAAGAAATGCATTTTCCCGTCGTTTGGTATTGTGTGATGTACGGTTGATAACAGACGAGGCTTGTCACGACGCAAGTTAACGGAGATATTGACGAAGCGTTGAACGCGAAGAACGACTGAGGTAACACTACCACTCGATCCGTCACGCGATCCGTCACGCGACCCGTCACGGGGTTGGCACGAAATTAGGTGACTGTTCACCGCGGGGAGGCAAAACCAAATAAATCCACTTTGAACAAGAAGATTAATAACAACTGCTTGGTATCCAAGAGTATAAGCCATCTTTCTGTGTACTGAGGGCTTGCTCTGATTTCTAATTCAAAATGCATCTCGTCGCGAATATTTAAGGATTCCAAAGCCATGGGTGCAACCTTTACCCATGCTAGTCAAGTGATCACGGACGTGTTGAATTGAATCACTTCCGGTTGTCAATTGTTTTCGTGCAATTTCCGGTGCAGATTTCGCTTGACTGAAAATTGCGCCAAAAAAGTCGAAAATTTGTGGGATGTTTGTTTATTGTTATGTCGACTGTTGATCAAGGTGCGGCAACAAAAACATGTGGGTCACTGAGGTCTGTTTTAATTAAATGTACGATCTACTATATTTAGTAAAGAAATTAGCGTTTATTCATACCTAAATAACTCTACTCACGTTGAACTTTAAACAGGGACATATCATGAGCAATCGACCGTTTGCTCGGGAATACATGTAGCCGATCATTGAACTCGATCCAAAGTCTTTCCAACTATTTTATCGTGCAATGACATCTTTATACGATAGTAGCTTGACATATCAATTCTCCTAACTTATCACCATACATTTTATTTAATGTCATTCGTGAGAATTCGGTAGTATATCAAGATAATTTTCCCTAGTTGATGATTTGCTCTATTCTCATCACCTGTCTGCTAGGCAGTGTATCGGTCATGCAAGGAGAAATGAGATCTTGATCACAGTTGAAATACATGCAGTAAATTATACTTCAATAGACAGCGGCGAATTATTTCAAAGGATTAAAAGCATTTTACTCTCAAGTCAGTCAAGTATAGTAAACAATGTTACGTTTTGTCCGAGTGTTCTCTTCTGACCGCGCATAATCTGGGCTGATTTGAAAACGCACCGACAAATGATCTGTATACGGTATATAATAATAGTTTTCAGCAAATATTTTTTATTTTTATTTGTAATTCTTCTAGCTGTCCGCAGAACACATGATTAGTCACTTGTAACGGCATTGAAAACACGCTTTAACAAATTGACTTCCTTATCAAGTAAACGTTCCTATATTACCATATTTGTTCATATGCGTGACTTCCTGCAATGAAAGTGTGGACTTTTGATCACGAAATTTTAGACGTGGCCAATCAGAGCGCGTTTAAAAATACTGTTGACCATTGAGAGGATTTATAAAACCCGAATCGCTAACTGAACCGTCTTCTTCACTCTTCACCTTGTCCAGCAGCTCAAAAAGGTGGACGACTCCTCGCCTGAAGTAGCTGATGCTTGTTAAAAGATCTTTTCTTGCTAAGCCGTCCAACTTTTGATTTGATATCGTCTATTTCACGCACGATCATATCTCGAATCTTCTGATCTGTTACATCGCCATCTTTCAGCTTCTCCGCTGCCTTATCTCTGCCTTTATTCACAAGCAAGCCAATAGTGGCCTTGAAAACGGCTGTCACAATCGAAGACATGATAATAGCCAAGTAAAGAAGAACTCGAAAACTGTATTGCGTGTTTAGCACAAATCATGTGACCTTGCTGTGGCGTAAACACTGAGTTCCTGAAATAAGCACGGCCAGGTCACTGTCTTTTATTTTGAGGGCAGCATCTGTCATGTCCGTGGTATATGATAAAATCAAATTCACGGACTAGAACAAGAACAGTAACGACAATAACAGTCACAGTCTCAATTGGATACCACAGAAGAGTATGATAACGCCCTACAAGACGCCCTACACCAGTTTCAGACAAGAGACATCAAAACAACGATAGATAAACTTCCAATTTGGAGAATTTGTCAGTTCTGAGACGAAACACAATACTGGTGCAGGATCAGTGCTGTGACGACCCATTCAGTGTTGAAGAAAAAAAAGAGAGCATTTCAGTAACTATTGGAACTTATTGGAACACTTGAAACTTTTGAATGCAGAGGACCTGCCACAACGTAGAAATAAAACAGGCGCTTGGCTAGCGTGTCGTTTCTTGCCGGATCTCTTGTTTTAGAAATGCACGTGCCAGACGTCACCTGAACTGTAACTGAAGCAAATTGATTGCAAGGCTGGCACTACGGCAAAAAGGGCAGATTTATTGACCGATATTACCTCAAGGCAAGTGATAAGGGTCTCAATTCTCAAACGGGGGCCGCCTTGAGGAGTCTTGAATTCCCGGCGCCCGAGCTTTTCGCTACTTGGGAACCCAAATTGTTAATATATATGGGACATTGGAGTCCTTTAAGTGTTATATGATCAAGCGGAGCACCAAGCCCCGAGCCCCGAGCCCGAGCCCCGAGCCCCGAGCCCCGAGCCCCGAGCCCCGAGCCCGAGCCCCGAGCACCGATATTCCCGTCCTGGAGCCCTGTTTCAATCCCGACGTTCTGGAGCCAAAAGCCCTCAATGGACCCTGATGAAAAGAAGGAACACGAGACTGACAGCATGAAAGGCCTCGGCTGTGTGACGCATGCCTATGAGAGGTGACCAGAGAATGGGCGACAAGGGGCCCTGTCCACCGGGCGATCACGAAAAAATGTCAAACAGATTCAAAAGAACACTGGTAAAATATACCAGTGAAACAAACGTGCAGACGTTAGAAGAAAGTTTCCAGAGTCCCTGTAGCTGTCTGAGTCACAGGGATAGCAATATTATCATGAGCGCTTATGTAATTTAAAATAACCACACTGAATACAAACCAGTATTTAAACAATTAATTATATTTAAAAATCTTCAACTATTTGAATGACATCTACATTGTTTTAAAATATAATATATTGATTTGTATCGCGCAAATTCGACATAAGTTTTCAAATGTAACAGATACATATCACATACACACATATGTGGATGTGAATGCATGGTCAATTAATCAATTAAACATTTCATTCTCTTTTATTTATAGTAAGTATGTTACAATTATGTACAGCGCCATTGAACATATGGGAAATGGCGCTATCTAAATTTATTATTATTATTATTATTATTATTTTATTTATTTAAATCGAGTTCGATCGTGAGCGAACATTGTACTCGACCTTTGTACCGAAAGTCCACTGTACTTCTCCTCTTGAAAGGATTAGCCTAAATGTTTCAAGTTGGTGGAACCATCCTTATTCCAATTTGGTTTAGTATTATTCTGTTGGCATTTTTCTACCTTAGTAAACTATTATTTTGAGGTTAATTTCCTTCAATTTGAAGATAATTTTGATCATCACAAAAATAACTTTACAACATATCGTGACACTGGGCGTGCAGACAGCTGTAGTTGAGACTCAACGAATCAGCCTTCTCTCTACTAGGACTCTTCAGGGAAACAATTATAGTTTACAACTATGGATACTTCTTCTAAATTTTCACATATTTTTTGTGTAACATTTCCTGCTTAGCGACATGAACACCTCCCATCATAATCTAAGAATGCACTTTTTACAAAGTTAATCTGTGTTTTCGAAAAAGGTCGGTAGAAATGTTCTACAGTTGGATTTACACAAAAAGAAAGATCGATATAAAAACTATGATTGTAAGTACACTTTGCTTTTGAACAACTACATTGTCATATGTAACGTTTATTTGAAATATTTGTTTAGTAAGGTTTCTTTTCTTTGCCGAATGAAAAAAAGCGTTTCACTGCAAAAATACTACGTTGTTGTTGTAGAAAGAAGCCACAGCAATGCGACCGGCCTTTGATACTGCAATCCCTCTAATTGTTACTCCATCAAGTGAGTGTTCAACACTGCGTACAAACTGGCCATCTTTGGTGTATATCAGCACTTTTCGTTTAGTAGCGACGAGTACATGTCCACTTGCTTGGTGAAATGCAATCCTAAGATTTTCACAAGATCCATCTTCCAGTTTAAACTCCTTAAGGTGGTCGCCCTCTTCATTGAAAATGTGAACACAACCGGTATCACTGTAGTCCGCTACCATAACACAGCCATCAGCAGCAGTGATATCGCTCGGAATCTTCAATATTCCTTCTCCAAAACTGCGAACAAACTGTCCATTAGTTTCGTACACATTAACTATAGATTTCTCCTCTGGTAGCGGTTCCCCAGTATAAGCACTTTGTTGTTTTCGCTTATTGTTAGTCTTAAGGGACTTCGGGAGTAGCGGAGTCCTTCCCTCAAATGAAAATAGTCAAACTGGCCAGCGGTCTTTTCGTACACATAGACGTCATTACTGTCTGAATTCAGTGCCGCAATATAGATGTTGTCGTTGCGGTCTGCGGCTATATCAGAAATATACAACGAACTTACGTCATCATCAGTTTGCAATTGGGGACGGAAAGAATGCAGAAATTTACCACTACTGACAAACACCTTTATGCTACGATCAAAGCCTGCTACAAGGAATTGCCCTTGCGAGTTTATAGCGATACCCCTCGGATACCTCACCCTGTTGTCACCCTCCTGACCAAATGACCATGGTAGCCACAAGTGCTCCATGCCTAGTTTACGCAGAGTTTCAGCCACTCGTGGATCGCGCAATACATCAATTTCGCCTCCTCTGTAATCAACACAAGGCCAGTTGGAGAGCCCCTTGTTGCCGAAACAGACCATCAACGTGACATCATAGATAACGCGATTCAAGCGACAGACAGTGCAAATGATTTCGCTGCGTTCTGCCTGACTAAGCCTCCCCTTAAACCGAGCCAAGAAGCCGCCTTTCTTGAACTCAACAGCAAAACTATTCTGAACAGCAGGCATGGAGTGTAGGTCTTCAAGGCACAGTCTACAGGCAGCCATGGCATCCTCGGGGTAATCGACCTTCTCCAGTATTGTCGCCGCTACGCGAATAACCATTGCTTGAATGCGATCAGGCGTGCTGAGAGCTTCATTGTTGAAGGCTTCTGTTGCTTTCAAACAGGCTACTTTGAACCCTTCTTTTGCATCTGAGAGTGCTCTTTTACCTGCATCATCCAAGTGAGTGAGTTTCACGTTTTTCAAACCCTCGGCTATAGAAACCGCGGCGGCACCGCTAGTTGAGGGTGATCGTAATCCAACCGCTAAACTCCTCTCGTCTGTTCCCATTACAGTTCCTGCTGTGACTGAACCGTCTTTGTCACTCGTGGTTTTGTCCAGCAGCTCAAAAAGGTGGACGACTCCTCGCCTGAAGTAGCTGATGCTTGTTAAAAGATCTTTCTTGCTAAGCCGTCCAACTTTGATTTGATATCGTCTATTTCACGCACGATCATGTCTCGAATCTTCTGATCTGTTACATCGCCATCTTTTAGCTTCTCCGCTGCCTTATCTCTGCCTTTATTCACAAGCAAGCCAATAGTGGCCTTGAAAACGGCTGTCACAATCGAAGACATGATAATAGCCAAGTAAAGAAGAACTCGAAAACTGTATTGCGTGTTTAGCACAAATCATGTGACCTTGCTGTGGCGTAAACACTGAGTTCCTGAAATATGCACGGCTAAACAAACTATCATATCAGTTTCAGGTCACTGTCTTTTATTTTGAGGTCAGCATCTGTCATGTCCGTGGTAAAATCAAATTCGTGGACTGGACTAGAACAAGAACAGTAACGACAATAACAATCACATTCTTAATTGGATACCACAGAAAAGTATGACAACGCCCTACAAGACAGTTTGACAAGAGACATCAAATCAACGATAGATAAACTTCCAATTTCGAGAATTTGTTCTGAGACGAAACACAATACTGGTGCAGGATCAGTGCTGTGACGATCAACCGTTGGAGGGTAAAAAGAGAGCGTTTCAGTAACTATTGGAGCTTATTGGGACACTTTAAAAAACCTTTGAATGCAGAGGACCACAAAACGTGATAAAACGCTTGCCTAGCGTGTCTTGTCGGATCTCTTGTTTAGAAATGCTCGTGCCAGACGCCACGTGAACTGTAGTAACCTCAATAACAGTATTAAACATGTTTAACATTCTTAATTGGATACTTTTCTATCGTTTCTCTTATATTACAGCATTGCTTTACAGATTAGAGAACAAATGGTCAAACTACTAAATATCTAAACAAAATGCTCATTCAGGAATGCGCTTGCGCAATAGATGAGCTTTCATTCTCATCCCAGAGGCCAAGATCCTTTTGGTCAGCACCAAGAATTCTTGGTGCCGACCAAAAGGATCGTGGCCTCTGGGGACGAGAATGATGAGCTTTCGGGATGTGGCGAAAATTTGTTAGTTTATAAACTTTTCTTGGTAATTCCGCTGACCAGTGCATAAGGCCCGGGACATCACAACACTAAAAAATATCGCGGGCGCAATATTTGGTAGGCATTTAGGGTTGGTAGAAAGGCGGCCTTTTACCCGAATAGCAAACAAAATGGCGGGTTGTTTCTATTTTCAGGACGGTATTTCTCTCGTCTTACAATTTAAAAGATATACCTTTTTGGAGTTTCGATGCCAACAAAAGGATATATTCTGCGATTCCTTCGTCCACGGTTTGACAAAATGATACTGGAGGATTTACTTTATATTTATTTCACGAATTGACATCTGTGGTTTTCCCTATCGAAGCACATCATTAATGTGCATAATATCAATAACATTACATTCCTGAGCTGGCTCATGGGAGTCTTTGATTTTCTAATTCAACTCGGAGCTCCGCTATGGACTGAAACTAAAAATAGATTTCAAAACGATTATCATTGGAAGAGACCCATGTATGCGGGAATGCTTCTTTTAGATCATCCTCTCTTGCTCGGATATATATTCTCCCTTGACCAAAAAAGTAACCTCGTTCCCAGATCTGAGTTTGGGCAGTTCTTTTAGAGTTTTAAACAAACGCGTTTTAATTATATATATTAGAGAAACAGTTAAAAGATCTGAGACCTTTGAATATAGAACATCGTATGCTATGAATTTGAACAACTTTTTCACTAATTTTTGACCTTATTTTGCACATTTTTATAATTTAACATTTTACAGGAATTCGGATAAATTATAAGCTCATTTATATCGACCTCTTTTTTTCGCCGTACAACCCTGAAATGACGACATAATTGTCTCTAACATTGGAACTTTTTCCATTATCACCAGTATTTCTAAACAATATATTTTTATTTTAAAAAGCTTCAACTGTTTAAATGACATGTAAATGCTTCCTACATATAAATAAAGTTATGTATGGTGAATTAATAAATATTTCATTCTCTTTTATTTACAGTGAGCCAATGATCTCTTAAATCTGCCCATGCCTCGTCCCCAGTCGCTCGCTCGGATAAAATACGTTAAATAACAAACTGACGAGTTTGTGTTACACTCCTTCTAGCCTGCGTGGCAGGGGTCTCCCCTACTCACTCCCCTTTCTACTTCTGCCACGCAGGCTACACTCCTTTGGAATCAGACAGTACTGTAGAGTGGATTCTATACAAAAGTTCATAGCATTAACGGGAAGCTAGACAACAGTTTACTGCCTTTGGCATCAGTAACACTTCAGCGCCATCTTTTCGTCGAGTTAAACGATCCCAGACACCCTAGCGCGCCAAACTGGTACCCAGTTTTCTCCGAAGTTTCTATTTACATATACACAAAAAGAAAGCTCGATACAAGAGCTATGATTGTCAGCCTAACTTGCTTTGAACAACCAAAGGGTGGCGATGAAGGAGATCGCTACTAGTCGCGTATCATTTGTGATATCAGACCCTCCATTAGTTTCTAATTCAACAGTTTTTGACACTTTCGTATCGCGGGCTCCATCTCCTATAACAGCGGTCACAGTGTCATTTATCTCGGGCTCCATCACTCTTGTTACACTCGTTCCCAGTGCAACAGCGGACGCAAACTCGTCTCTTCCCAGACCCCACGAGTTCCACCTCTCGCCGACATCCGTCGTTGCAGGAATAACCTTGTAACCCGTCATCACTGGAGCAGCCAAGCATGATTGGCAGAATGCTAAAAAAAATTAGAAAAAAAACCCCGTTAGTTAATTATTTTTGGGATGCGAGGGTGATAACCAAGCTTTAGAGATCGACTGGTGTTCGTTAGTCTCCTGACATGTGTGTGTACGCCTTTCCTGTTCAGGATCTTGTTTTGGAAAGATGTCACGTTTTCATCCTTATTTTATCTATTTATGTAGGAAAACTGGCTTTCAGCAATTTAGAAAAAACAAACGTTAGAAATAAGGTGCGGAGGGAGGGGGCGGGAGAAAAATATATTGACGCCTCCCTATTCCCTTCCCCACCCCACCCTTGGGGACCTCATTGTTGAGCCCACAAAAGCAAATTATGTGCTAGCGGTTTCACTCACCTTGAGTTCGTTCCTGGTGCACTGCGCTGTTTGTTCAATGTAATAGCAAAGCATTTATCACCAGGCGGACACTGCGTGGTTGTCACGTGATCTTGTAGGCACATCCTACCCTGGCATTTAACGCACCGAGGGCCCGCAGTCATTAGGCTCAGCTGTAAAAACTTTTCTCGTTTCCAGACACAACATCCGCGCCCAGGCCACAAACGGCCACCAGAGGAAGAGTTCGTTACCAGATTGACGCGATTTCCCAGTCCAAGACAAACGCGTTCGCAAGAATACTGTTTACTCTCCCCAGCTCCCTTCTCGTTCAGCACTGTTTCTTTCACCACGGAGAGGCATAATTCACGTCCGTAAATTTTTGCCTTGAGGTTGTTATCAAAGAAATGCATTTTCCCGTCGTTTGGTATTGTGTGATGTACGGTTGATAACAGACGAGGCTTGTCACGACGGAAGTTAACGGAGATATTGACGAAGCGTTGAACGTGAAGAACGACTGAGGTAACGCTACCACTCGATTCGTCACGCGATCCGTCACGCGACCCGTCACGGGGTTGGCACGAAATTAGATGACTGTTCACAGCGGGGAGGCAAAACCAAATAAATCCACTTTGAACAAGAAGATTAATAACAACTGCTTGGTACCCAAGAGTATAAGCCATCTTTCTGTGTACTGAGAGCTTGCTCTGATTTCTAATTCAAAATTCGTGCTGTCGCGAATATTTAAGGATTCCAAAGCCATGGGTGCAACCTTCACCCATGCTAGTCAAGTGATCACGGACGTGTTGAATTGAATCACTTCCGGTTGTCAATTGTTTTCGTGCAATTTCCGGTGCAGATTTCGCGTGACTGAAAATTGCGCCAAAAAAGTCGAAAATTTGTGGGATGTTTGTTTATAGATCGTTTTCACTCACGTGACCAAATCCTTGACTACGGTTACTACGCCGCCATATTGGTGTACCAAATTTGTAAACAAAGCGACCGCGGCCTTTGAATGTGAGTCATATTTTGTGTCTGATCGTGGGCTGTGGCAATAAAAGCGGACGAAATAATTATATAAAGGATTGTACTTTGCAAGAGTGCCTTCGATTGTTATAAATAAAGGGGGAAAAGCCAGATAATCATCCGAAGAGAGAAGATCGCGGTGGATTTCGGCGATTTGGGATGCCTCTCGGATACAATTTTGGAAAACGATCGCGTATGTGAAAAGCATTTCGTTTCTGGACGGGCAGCCAAAAACTTGGGATAAATTCAACGTTGACTGGTTGCCAACTTAGTATTTAGGGCATAACAAGAAGGCAGATCGAGAAGAAGCGGCAAAAGAAGCGAGGGGGCGAGGGAACGCGAACTCACAAAGAAGCCTGCGTTTGCTGAAAGAGAGCCTGAAATAACTCGAGGCAGAGAGAGAGAAGCGAAGAGGCAAGAATTTTATGCAGCAAATTTCAAATTTAGCCGAAGTAAAGTTTATATCTCGGAAGGTATAATCCACGAGCATTTAACTTGCATGTTTATATGACAGTTTACCATTTAGCTTTGTCCACGCTTCTATGTAGAACTGAAAGAACACTAGCTACATGCGAACAAGATTCTGCTAGCCCGGCCTTGCAACCTAGACAATGAGCAGACAAAACTGTTCCTTCTTTTCCCGTGATAATCCAAATCGGGATCAAAGAGTTGTTCATATGCTGTGAATGTCTTAATACCTTCGCTAAAACAACAAACTTGTTTGCGATACATATAATGTACATTGTTATTTGGCCTTTCACGCTAGTAATGAATCCAGATACTATTTGATTATATAACCTTCGAGGCTTCGGAAAGCTTTAAACTGCTGCTGGGTGTAAAAGCTAGTCTCCAACACCATAGAACAAAAGATCTGTTGATTCCACAGGAGGCGGCGTCGACAAAACCAGGATCGGATCACGGACCGGATCGCGGACCGGATCACGGACCGGATCACGGATCGGATCACGGATCGGATCAACAAAAAAATAAAAAAAACAAATAAAACAAATCAAGAAATAAAACAAATAAAAGTGAAAAACAAAATATATTAATGAAAAATAAAGAACGTAACATATATTGGAGCTCAGGCCACGCTGAAAATGATTTCCTGTCAAAACCCATGTTTACTATTGCAAAGTACTTTCACTGCAGTGTCGAGCATCTAGTGTCGCCATGCATGGACGAAGTCGTGAGTTACACATCATTTTATTGTCAGTTTTAGTATCCAAGTAACCGTCGCAGTTGTAAGAATTCTCGCTCGAGGCTTTTGTTTAGATGCTTTCCTAGATGTCTGTTTAGCGAGGTTAAAGTTTACCAATATGCCATCCAATAAAGCTTGTTTTGGCTCAGTTCTATTTATGTATTGGTCCATGCGTAAAGGTCGTCTATCGAGAGTTTATAAAAGAAGTGTATTAAGAGTTGCTTGAGGCGCAGCCAAGAGACAGTCGATCGATTGAAAATCGGCTTGCTCGCGTGCGGCCTGAGAATTGAAGCCGCAGAAAACAAACTGAAAGGAAACAAGCCACATCACTACAGTTTTGACATCCTCAAACGTTTGTCGTTACTATTCCAAATAACCACCATAGTGAATCAAGTTAATTTTCAAGTAAAAACCGTGAAATAAATGACTTTTTCTTCCTCGATAAGCGAAGTGGATATGTTCCCTCGGTGGTCCGCATTGATACCCATTGATGTTACGATCTGTACACACGGCTGTCGCACTGCTTATTTCCCGGCTTCAGAAAAACTTTTAGAGTCAAAATATTTTGTCATTTTTGTTATTTAGTCATTCGAAAGAAATTCGTCTTTGACTTACATCAAAATATCTTGAATTGCTTCGCACGAGGAAGAAATGTTGACGCCATACAGATGCGCGGTACTACGGATGAACGCTCGGATTCCACGCTCGTGCTACTGAATTTTGCCGGCTATGTCATTGGTAGAGATAACATTTCGGTAACATTTCGTCGAATTGCTAGTTGACTTCGACTGGGTAGATTTGAAAATAGCCTTAGGAAGTCTACTGGAAGTGCGCGGACAAACTCCAGAGTTCTCAAATTTATGGCTCTCCCCACAGTCCCACTTCGCTCATATCATTTGAGTTTACAAAATCCACCGTCTTTTTCGTATGTTCTCGACCATCGCTTTAAAATGCATGGTATAGTATACCTTTGTCTAAATCTGGCGTGCTGCTGCAACGCCCAATAACGCACCTGGAAGGCGTTTCTGCGCACTTTTCGGATGTGTATCGCATCTTTCTGAAGCAAATGAGTGGACGCGAAGGATCGAACGTTCCCGGGTAGACGTCACACAGCCGCTATAACTGTCGAAAAATCGAAAATCGAAACATTTCTTCGCATTTAAGTTTCAAATTATAAGTACATTTATTTAAACGAATAAAAATGTTTGGGGTTAGGGGCACTTTAATGTTCCAAACTTATCTTTAAAAAGTATAGTATCCCAGGAAAGAGATATTGTTTCACATCATCAGGTTTTTGGTGTATTTCATATTCGTTTATGGTAGATTCAATTTTATATTAACGTTCATTGCAAAAACGTTCGGTTCACAGTAGTTACTTTAATGTAATCCGCCCAGCAGTGCTAGTGCCACTGTGCTTCACCACCGAAAGCTATTGTTCCACTGTTGAGCGCTTTATTTCAGAGTGCACGGTTTTTCTCGATCTAATAAAACTTTTGTTTTTCACTTTAATTTATTTGTTTATTTATTTTTTTCTATTTTTTTGTTGTTGATCCGAACCGTGATCCGATCCGTGATCCGATCCGTGATCCGATCCGTGATCCGATCCGTGATCCGGTCCGCGATCCGGTCCGCGATCCGATCCAAGTTTTGTCGACGCCCCACAGGAGGCAAGCAGTCCGGCTCAAAATGCTTACCCTCTATCATTACGGGATCGATTCCAATTGCCGATAATTTCTCCAAATAACGCTGTTTTATTCACGGTTCCAACTTCTTGGCATATTCAGAAATAGGAAAAGAAAGAATCACATCGGGATTTTCCCCAGACTTAGCTTCACTTGCTGAATTATCCATTTCTAAAGGCTACAATATGTAGAAGTGACTTGTATTTGCATGCTATTATGCTATTACGCAATCAAAAGTGGTACACCAATATGGCGACCGGAAATGATGTGACGTCACGTGAAAACGATCTATTGTTATGTTGACTGTTGATCAAGGTGCGGCAACAAAACATGTGGGTCACTGAGGTCTGTTTTAATTAAATGTACGATCTACTATATTTAGCAAAGAAATTAGCGTTTATTCATACCTAAATAACTCTACTCACGTTGAACTTTAAACAGGGACATATCATGAAGCAATCGACCGTTTTGCTCGGGAATACATGTAGCCGATCATTGAACTCGATCCAAAGTCTTTCCAACTATTTTATCGTGCGATGAGATCTTTATACGATAGTAGCTTGACATCTCAATTCTCCTAACTTATCACCATACATTTTATTTAATGTCATTCGTGAGAATTCGGTAGCATATCAAGATAATTTTCCCTAGTTGATGATTTGCTCTATTCTCATCACCTGTCTGCTAGGCAGTGTATCGGTCATGCAAGGAGAAATGAGATCTTGATCACAATTGAAATACATGCAGTAAATTATACTTCAATAGACAGCGGCGAATTAATATTTCAAAGGATTAAAAAGCATTTTACTCTCAAGTCAGTCAAGTATAGTAAACAATGTTACGTTTTGTCCGAGTGTTCTCTTCTGACCGCGCATAATCTGGGCTGATTTGAAAACGCACCGACAAATGATCTGTATACGGTATATAATAATAGTTTTCAGCAAATATTTTTTTTATTTTATTTGTAATTCTAGCTGTCCGCAGAACACATGATTAGTCACTTGTAACGGCATTGAAACACGCTTTAACAAATTGACTTCCGTATCAAGTAAACGTTCCTATATTACCATATTTGTTCATGTTGCGTGACTTCCTGCAATGAAAGTGTCGACTTTTGATCACGAATTTTAGACGTGGCCAATCAGAGCGCGTTTAAAAATACTGTTGACCATTGAGAGGATTTATAAAACCCGAATCGCTAACTGAACCGTCTTCTTCACTCTTCACCTTGTCCAGCAGCTCAAAAAGGTGGACGACTCCTCGCCTGAAGTAGCTGATGCTTGTTAAAAGATCTTTTCTTGCTAAGCCGTCCAACTTTGATTTGATATCGTCCGATTTCACGCACGATCATATCTCGAATTTTCTGATCTGTTACATCGCCATCTTTCAGCTTCTCCGCTGCCTTATCTCTGCCTTTATTCACAAGCAAGCCAATAGTGGCCTTGAAAACGGCTGTCACAATCGAAGACATGATAATAGCCAAGTAAAGAAGAACTCGAAAACTGTATTGCGTGTTTAGCACAAATCATGTGACCTTGCTGTGGCGTAAACACTGAGTTCCTGAAATAAGCACGGCTAAACAAACTATCATATCAGTTTCAGGTCACTGTCTTTTATTTTGAGGGCAGCATCTGTCATGTCCGTGGTATATGAGCGCTTCACTGCAAAAATACTACTTTTTGTCGATGAAAGAAGCCACAGCAATGCGACCGGCCTCTGATACTGCAATCCCTGCAATTGTGACTCCACCAAGTGAGTGTTCAACACTGCGTACAAACTGGCCATCTTTGGTGTATATTAGCACTTTTCGTTCAGTGGCAACGAGTACATGTCCACTTGCTTGGTGAAATGCAATGTTCAGATTTTCACAAGATCCTTCTTCCAGTTTAAACTCCTTAAGATGGTCGCCCTCTTCTTGAAGATGTGAACACAGTTACCGGTATCACTACAGTCCGCTACCATAACACAGCCATCAGCAGCAGTGATATCGCTTGGATCCTTCAATATTCCTTCTCCAAAACTGCGAACAAACTGTCCATCAGTTTCGTACACATCGACTATAGATATCCAATCTCGCTCCCTCCCCAGTATAAGCACTTTGTTGTTTTCGCTTATTGTTAGTCTTAGGTGACTTCGAAGTAGCGGAGTCCTTCCCTCAAATGAAAGGTGTCAAGAAGGCCAGCGGTCTTTTCGTACACACAGACGCGATTGACGTGATTATATAAATCACCTACATTCCGTGTCGCAATATATATGTTGTCGTTGTGGTCTGTGGCTATATCAGAAATACTCAACGAATAAACGTCATCATCAGTTTGCAATTGGGACGGAAAGAATGCAGAAATTTACCACTACTGTCAAACACCTTTATTCTAAGATCAACGTCTGCTACAAGGAATTGCCCTTGCGAGTTTATAGCGATACGCACCGGGAACTTCAGCCTGTTGTCACCCTCCTGACCAAATGACCATGGTAGCCACAAGTGCTCCATGCCTAGTTTACGCAGAGTTTCAGTCACTCGTGGATCGCGCAATACATCAACTTCGCCTTCTCCGTAATCAACACAAGGCCAGTTGGAGAGCCCCTTGTTGCCGAAACAGACCATTAAGGTGACATCATAGATAACGCGATTCAAGTGATAGACAGTGCAAATGATTTCGCTGCGTTCTGCCTGACTAAACCCTCCTTAAACCGAGCCAAGAAGCCTTTCTTGAACTCAACAGCAAAACTATTCTGAACAGCAGGCATGGAGTGTAGGTCTTCAAGGCACAGTCTACAGGCAGCTATGGCATCCTCGGGATAATCGACGTTCTCCAGTATTGTCGCCGCTACACGAATAACCATTGCTTGAATGCGATCAGACGTGCTGAGGGCTTCATTGTTGAAGGCTTCTGTTGCTTTTAAACAGGCTACTTTAAACCCTTCTTTTGCATTTGACAGTGCTCTTTTATCTGCATCATCCAAGTGACCGAGTTTCAAGTTTTTCAAACCCTCGGCTATAGACACTGTTTTCATCGCGGCAGCACTAGTTGAGGGTGATCGTAATCCAACCTCTAAACTTCTCTCGTCTGTTCCCATTGCAGTTCCTGCTGTAACTGAACCGTCTTCCTCACTCTTCGCCTTGTCCAGCAGCTCAAAAAGGTGGACGACTCCTCGCCTGAAGTAGCTAATACTTGTTAAAAGATCTTTTCTTGCTAAGCCGTCCAACTTTGATTTGATATCGTCTATTTCACGCACGATCATGCCACGAAATTTCTGATCCGTTACATCGCCATCTTTCAGCTTTTCCGCTGCCTTATCTCTGCCTTTATTCACAAGCAAGCCAATAGTGGCCTTGAAAACGGCTGTCACAATCGAAGACATGATAATAGCCAAGTAAAGAAGAACTCGAAAACTGTATTGCGTGTTTAGCACAAATCATGTGACCTTGCTGTGGCGTAAACACTGAGTTCCTGAAATAAGCACGGCTTAACAAACTATCATATCAGTTTCAGGTCACTGTCTTTTATTTCAGTTGAGGTCAGCATCTGTCATGTCCGTGGTAAAATCGAATTCGTGGACTGGCATGGACTAGAACAAGAACAGTAGCGACAATAACAATCACATTCTTAATTGGATACCACATGCAGAAAAGTATGACAACGCCATACAAGACAGTTTGACAAGAGACATCAAAACAACGATAGATAAACTTCCAATTTAGAGAATTTGTTCTGGCACGAAACACAATACTGGTGCAGGATCAGTGCTGTGACGACCAATTGTTGGAAGAAAAAAAAGAGAGCGTTTCAGTAACTATTGGTGAACTTTTGAATGCAGAGGACCTGACAACGTGGAAATAAAACGCTTGGCAAGCGTACGCGTGTCTGCCGGATCTCTTGTTTAGAAATGCACGTGCCAGACGCCACGTGAACTGTAGTAACCTCAATAACAGTATTAAACATACTTTTCTATCGTTTCTCTCATATTACAGCATTGCTTTACAGATTAGAGAACAAAGGGTACGTGGAACTACTGAATATCTAAACAAAATGCTCATGCGCTTGCGCAATAGATAAGCTTTCGGGATGTGGCGAAAATTTGTTAGTTTATAAACTTTTCTTGGTAATTCCGCTGACCAGTGTATAAGGCCCGGGACATCACACCATTAAAAACTATTGCGGGCGCAATATTTGGTAGGCATTAGGGATTGGTATAAAAAATTTACAAGCAAGCAACCGTTGACGACAATCCTGCTGGTGTACGTTGGATCAACAAGTGATCTAATCGGCTAAAACAAGTGAAAATATACTGTAGAAGCAGAGACCGATACAACGTAGATTTTTAAGTTTTTTAAGTACTATATTTCGACTGGCCAAACCAGTCTTCTTCAGGTACAATGAGGAAATTTTACATTGATATACGTGTTATATAGTAGCTACTAACAGTTTTTGCGTAATAACGGAAATACGTCAGAGATAACATAGATTGACAGTAAAACAATAGAATAAAATAATGTAGGGAAACTAAATATCTAATATCTTTCTTCGCGGATTTTAAGGCCATGGGGTTCAAGTGTTCTAGCTTTTGAGATTAAAAAAGCTTCCCTGGCCTTACGTATTGAGTCTCTGTTAGAAAATATTTTTTCAATGGGGATTAATTGCATGTCGTTAGCAGTGTGATTAGGAGAGGAGAGAAAGTGTTCAGCGACTGTAGTAGGTTTAGATTTGGTATTAGGGTTATCTATGGTACGGCTGCATGTGTTCATTAAATCTGTCTTTTAAGCGTCGTTTAGTCTCTCCTATGTATTATGTTGGAAGAAAGGCGGCCTTTTACCCGAATAGCAAACAAAATGGCGGTTTGTTTCTATTTTCAGGGCGGTATTTCTCTCGTCTTACAATTTAAAAGATAGACCTTTTTGGAGTTTCGATGCCAACAACCGGATATATTCTGCGATTCCTTCGTCCACGGTTTGACAAAATGTTACTGGAGGATTTACTTTATATTTCTTTCACGAATTGACATCTGTGGTTTTCCATATCAAAGCACATCATTAATGTGCATTATATCAAAAACATTACATTCTTGAGCTGGCTCATGCTGGGAGTCTTTGATTTTCTAATTCAACTCGGAGCTCCGCTATGGACTGAAAATTAAAAATAGATTTCAAAAAGATTATCATTGGAAGAGACCCATGTATGCGGGAATGCTTCTTTTAGATCATCCTCTCTTGCTCGGATATATATTCTCCCTTTGTCCAAAAAAAGTAACCTCGTTCCCAGATCTGAGTTTGAGCAATTTTTTTTAGTTTTCAAAGAACGCTTTTTAATTATTTATTAGAGAAACAGTTAAAATATCTGAGACCTTTGAATATAGAACATCGTATGCTATGATTTTGAACAATTTTTTTTCACTTATTTTTGACCTTATTTTGCACATTTTATATCGACCTTTTTTTTTTTTCGCCGTACAACCCTGATATGAAAACAAAATTTTCTCTAACATTAGAACTTTTTCCATTATCACCAGTATTTCTAAACAATAGAGTTTTATAAAAACTTCAACTATTTAAATGACATGTCTGCTTCTTACATATAAATATAGTTATGTATGGTCAAGAGAAAATGAATTTTCTCTTGGTATAGTGAATTAATAAATATTTCCTCCTATTTTATGTACAGCGAGTCAATGATCTCTTGAATCTGCACATGCCTCGTTCCCAGTCGCTCGCTCGGATAAAATACGTTAAATAACAAACTGACGACTTTGTGTTGTATTTCTTTGGAATCAGACAGTACTGTTGAGTGGATTTTATCATACAAAAGTTCATAGCACTAACGGGCAGCTGACAACAGTTTACTGTCTTCAGCATGTAACTCTTCAACGCCATCTTTTCGTCGAGTTAAACGATCCCAGACATCCTAGCGCGCCAAACTGTTACCCAGTTTTCTCCGAAGTTTCTATTTACATATACACAAAAAGAAAGCAGCTATGATGGGAATCCTAATTTGCTTTTGAACAACCAAAGGGTGGCGATGAAGGAGATCGCTACTAGTCGCGTATCATTTGTGATAACAGACCCTCCATTAGTTTCTAATTCAACAGTTTTTGATAATTTTGTATCGCGGGCTCCATCTCCGATAACAGCGGTTACAGTGTCATTATCTTGGGCTCCTTCTCTCTTGTTACACTCGTTCCCAGTGCAACAGCGGACGCAAACTCGTTTCTTCCCAGACCCCACGAGTTCGACCTCTCGCCGACATCCGTCGTTGCAGGAATAACCTTGTAACCCGTCATCACTGGAGCAGCCAAGCATGATTGGCAGAATGCTAAAAAAAAAAAAATAGAAACAATATATTAGATAAAATAAGGCGCCGGAGAAATCTAGGGAGGGAGCGATAATGAACTAATGCTCGAAACGTCAGCCGCATCAATAAAACGACGATTAATTTCTTAATCAATTTGTTTATGAATAAACAGTTTACAAAGCTTCCAAGCATTTATTACACAATTACGGTTTCACTATTAAGAGTAGAAGAACGAGTTACTGCGCGTGCTCAAGATTATCATCAAGATCATCACGTGTCATGCCAATCTCGTTCCCAGAACCCTCGCTTCTTCTGGTCTGTGACAGAAAAGAGCGAAGGCTCTGGGAACGAAAAAGTATAATCGTTCTCGTACTCATGCGTCAATTTGAATTGATCGGCTGACACCGGAATAGTGGCAATTTAATTGAGAGGTCTCCCACTGACTCCCAGGGGTTTCAGAGATAACAGGGAACAATTTAGCCTGGTAGTTACGTTATTCCTCATCGTTTACACCGTGGCGGATGACCACTACTGTACGTGGCCTAGAGAGCAGGGAACTGAATTTTGATTATTTTGATTGCGAAATTCAAGGAACATAGAAGTCCTTTTGTGGGTGGGGACGAAGCGAGAGAACAATAAATTGACGCTCTCTATTCCCTTCCCCATCCCACCCTTGGGGACCTCATTGTTGAGCCCACAAAAGCAAATTATGTGCTAGCGGCTTCACTCACCTTGAGTTCGTTCCTGGTGCACTGCGCTGTTTGTTCAACGTAATAGCAAAGCATTTATCACCAGGCGGACACTGCGTGGTTGTCACGTGATCTTGTAGGCACATCCTACCCTGGCATTTAACGCACCGAGGGCCCGCAGTCATTAGGCTCAGCTGTAAAAACTTTTCTCGTTTCCAGACACAACATCCGCGCCCAGGCCACAAACGACCACCAGAGGAAGAGTTCGTTACCAGATTGACGCGATTTCCCAGTCCAAGACAAACTCGTTCACAAGAATACTGTTTACTCTCCCCAGCTCCCTTCTCGTTCAGCACTGTTTCTTTTACCACGGAGAGGCATAATTCACGTCCGTAAATTTTTGCCTTGAGGTTGTTATCAAAGAAATGCATTTTCCCGTCGTTTGGTATTGTGTGATGTACGGTTGATAACAGACGAGGCTTGTCACGACGCAAGTTAACGGAGATATTGACGAAGCGTTGAACGCGAAGAACGACTGAGGTAACGCTACCACTCGATCCGTCACGCGACCCGTCACGGGGTTGGCACGAAATTAGATGACTGTTCACCGCGGGAAGGCAAAACCAAATAAATCCACTTTGAACAAGAAGATTAATAACAACTGCTTGGTACCCAATAGTATAGGCCATCTTTCTGTGTACTGAGAGCTTGCTCTGATTTCTAATTCAAAATGCATCTCGTCGCGAATATTTAAGGATTCCAAAGCCATGGGTGCAACCTTTACCCATGCTAGTCAAGTGATCACGGACGTGTTGAATTAAATCACTTCCGGTTGTCAATTGTTTTCGTGCAATTTCCGGTGCAGATTTCGCGTGACTGAAAATTGCGCCAAAAAAGTTGAAAATTTGTGGGATGTTTGTTTATTGTTATGTTGACTGTTGATCAAGGTGCGGCAACAAAACATGTGGGTCACTGAGGTCTGTTTTAATTAAATGTACGATCTACTATATTTAGTAAAGAAATTAGCGTTTATTCATACCTAAATAACTCTACTCACGTTGAACTTTAAACAGGGACATGTCATGAGCAATCGACCGTTTTGCTCGGGAATACATGTAGCCGATCATTGAACTCGATCCAAAGTCTTTCCAACTATTTTATCGTGCGATGAGATCTTTATACGATAGTAGCTTGACATATCAATTCTCCTAACTTATCACCATACATTTCATTTAATGTCATTCGTGAGAATTCGGTAGTGCATCAAAATAATTTTCCCTAGTTGATGATTTGCTCTATTCTCATCACCTGTCTGCTGTGTATCGGTCATGCAAGGAGAAATGAGATCTTGATCACAGTTGAAATACATGCAGTAAATTATACTTCAATAGACAGCGGCGAATTATTTCAAAGGATTAAAAAGCATTTTACTCTCAAGTCAGTCAAGTATAGTAAACAATGTTACGTTTTGTCCGAGTGTTCTCTTCTGACCGCGCATAATCTGGGCTGATTTGAAAACGCACCGACAAATGATCTGTATACGGTATATAATAATAGTTTTCAGCAAATATTTTTTTTATTTTTATTTGTAATTCTAGCTGTCCGCAGAACACATGATTAGTCACTTGTAACGGCATTGAAACACGCTTTAACAAATTGACTTCCGTATCAAGTAAACGTTCCTATATTACCATATTTGTTCATGTTGCGTGACTTCCTGCAATGAAAGTGTGGACTTTTGAACACGAATTTTAGACGTGGCCAATCAGAGCGCGTTTAAAAATACTGTTGACCATTGAGAGGATTTATAAAACCCGAATCGCTAACTGAACCGTCTTCTTCACTCTTCACCTTGTCCAGCAGCTCAAAAAGGTGGACGACTCCTCGCCTGAAGTAGCTGATACTTGTTAGAAGATAGCTTCTTGCTAAGCCATCCAACTTTGATTTGATATCGTCTATTTCACGCACGATCATATCTCGAATTTTCTGATCTGTTACATCGCCATCTTTCAGCTTCTCCGCTGCCTTATCTCCGGCTGCCTTTATTCACAAGCAAGCCAATAGTGGCCTTGAAAACGGCTGTCACAATCGAAGACATGATAATAGCCAAGTAAAGAAAAACTCGAAAACTGTATTGCGTGTTTAGCACAAATCATGTGACCTTGCTGTGGCGTAAACACTGTATCATATCAGTTTCAGGTCACTGTCTTTTATTTTGAGGGCAGCATCTGTCATGTCCGTGGTATATGATAAAATCAAATTCACGGACTAGAACAAGAACAGTAACGACAATAACAGCCACAGTCTCAATTGGATACCACAGAAGAGTATGATAACGCCCTACAAGACGCCCTACACCAGTTTCAGACAAGAGACATCAAAACAACGATAGATAAACTTCCAATTTGGAGAATTTGTCAGTTCTGAGACGAAACACAATACTGGTGCAGGATCAGTGCTGTGACGACCCATTCAGTGTTGGAAGAAAAAAAAGAGAGCATTTCAGTAACTATTGGAACTTATTGGAACACTTGAAACTTTTGAATGCAGAGGGGGACCTGACACAACGTAGAAATAAAACAGGCGCTTGGCTAGCGTGTCGTTTCTTGCCGGATCTCTTGTTTTAGAAATGCACGTGCCAGACGACACCTGAACTGTAACGGAAACAAATTGATTGCAAGGCTGGCACTACGGCAAAAGGGCAGATTTATTGACCGATATTACCTCAAGGCAAGTGATAAGGGTCTCAATTCTCAAACGGGGGCCGCCTTGAGGAGTCTTGAATTCCCGGCGCCCGAGCTTTTCGCTACTTGGGAACCCAAATTGTTAATATATATGGGACATTGGATTCCTTTAAAGTGCACCTAACCCCAAAAAATTTTCTTCGCTTAAATAAATCTACATGTAATTCGAAGCATTTCTGCGAAAAAAAATTTGGATTCGGTTGAATCCTCGATTTTCTATGCTCTGCTGAAGTCACGTTCGATGTGTTGCACGACCGCGTATAGGGAGTCTGGAGTCTGGTGCCGAGTTATGACGTCTACTCGGGAACCACACAATATAGCGCCTCTGTCATTTCTCTGTATTTGTTTGGGATAATTGAACATAAAAGGGATCATTTCTATGTCTTTTGGGACTTAAACTGAAGAATTTTGTTTCGAAATTGTGCGTTCTTCATCTTCGGAGTCAAAGTTAAGTTCCGATTCGAATTACTCCGAAATAAACTTCATTTCTGAAGTAGAAATCGAGCTGGAATCGACGCGTGATTTATACATAAATATGCGTTCCTCAATCAATACTTCAAGCGGCAACGAGGAAGAAATCTTCGCAGATGAACCGCTTCGAGACCTGGAATGGACAAATAAATGTGAAAAGGAGGTCAAAGCGAATGAAGAGCCGAAAAGAAAGCTCAAGGACCGCTTAGATAGCACTGAAGAAGCCAGTCAATGGTAAGCAATATTCGTGTCACCTATAAACTTTGCTACTCCGACGAGCGTTTTAGAAATTTATATGTTTGCTTTTGTGAGTATGCATTTCGTAAAGCAATGGTTATTATGTTAAATGCCAGCTTTTCACCATTTAATGTTTGCAACAGCCAAGTAACCGTCGCAGTTGTAAGAATTCTCGCTCGAGGCTTTTGTTTAGATGCTTTCGTAGATGTCTGTTTAGCGAGGTTACAGTTTACCAATATGCCATCCAATAAAGCTTGTTTTGGCTCAGTTCTATTTAAGTATTGGTCCATGCTTAAAGGTTGTCTATCGAGAGTTTATAGAGAAGTGTATTAAGAGTTGCTTGAGGCGCAGCCAAGAGACAGTCGATCGATTGAAAATCGGCTTGCTCGCGCGCGGGCCTGAAAATTTCAGCCGCAGAAAACAAACTGAAAGGAAACAAGCCACATCACTACAGTTTTGACATCCAGAAACGTTTGTCGTTACTATTCCAAATAACCACCATAGTGAATCAAGTTAATTTTCAAGTAAAAACCATGAAATAAATGACTTTTTCTTCCTCGATAAGCGAAGTGGGTATGTTCCCTCGGTGGTCCGCATTGATACCCATTGATGTTACGATATGTACACACACGGCTGTCGCACTGCTTATTTCCCGGCCTCAGAAAATAACTTTTAGAGTCAAAATATTTTGTCATTTTTCTCATTTAGTCGTTCGAAAGAAATTCGTCTTTGACTTACCTCAAAATTTCCTGAATTGCTTCGCACGAGGAAGAAATGTTGACGCCATACAGTTGCGCGATACTACGGATGAACGCTCGGATTCCACGCTCGTGCTACTGAATTTTGCCGGCTATGTCATTGGTAGAGATAACATTTCGGTAACATTTGGTCGAATTGCTAGTTGACTTCGACCGGGTAGATTTGAAAATAGCCTTAGGAAGTCTACTGGAAGTGCGCGGACAAACTCCAGAGTTCTCAAATTTATGACTCTCCGCACAGTCCCACTTCGCTCATTTGAGTTTACAAAATCCACCGTCTTTTTCGTATGTTCTCGACCATCGCTTTAAAATGGTATAGTATACCTTTATCTAAATCTGGCGTGCTGCTGCAACGCCCAATAACGCACCTGGAAGGCGTTTCTACACACTTCTCGAATGTGTATCGCATCTTTTTTGAGTAAATGAGTGGACGCGAAGGATCGAACGTTCCCGAGTAGACGTCACACAGCCGCTAGAACTCATTCCCCTCAAACGCGGCCGTGCAACAAAATGGCGTCGTTTTTGGTGCAATTTTGGAGACTTTGTCGGTGCACAGAAAATCGAGGATTCAACCAAATCGAAAAATTTCTTCGCATTTAAGTTTCAAATTATAAGTAAATTCATTTAAACGAATAACAATTTTTGGGGTTAGGTGCACTTTAAGTGTAATATGTTCAAGCGGAGCCCCGAGCCCCGAGCCCCGAGCCCCGAGCCCCGAGCCCCGAGCCCCGAGCCCCGAGCCCCGAGCCCCGAGCCCCGAGACCCGATATTCCCGTCCTGGAGCCCTGTTTCAATCCCGACGTTCTGGAACCAAAAGCCCCTCAATGGACCCTGATGAAAGGAAGGAACACGAGACTGACAGCATGAAAGGCCTCGGCTGTGTTACGCATGCCTATCAGCAGCTATCAGAGGTGACCAGAGGATGGGCGACAAGGGGCCCTGTCCACCGGGCGATCACGAAAAAATGTCAAACAGATTCAAAAGAACACTGGTAAAATATACCAGTGAAACAAACGTGCAGACGTTAGAAGAAAGTTTTCAGAGTCCCTGTAGCTGTCTGAGTCACAGGGATAGCAATATTATCATGAGCGCTTATGTAATTAAATAACAACACTGAATACAAACCAGTATTTAAACAATTAATTATATTTAAAAATCTTCAACTATTTGAATGACATCTACATTGTTTTAAAATATAATATATTGATTTGTATCTCGCAAATTCGACATAAGTTTTCAAATGTAACAGATACATATCACATACACACAGATGTGGATGTGATATGGTCAATTAATCAATTAAACATTTCATTCTCTTTTATTTATAGTCAGTATGTTACAATTATGTACAGCGCCATTGGACCTACGGGAAATGGCGCTATATAAATTTATTATTATTATTATTATTATTTATTTCTTTAAATCGAGTTCGATCGTGAGCGAACATTGTACTCGACCTTAGAACCGAAAGTCCACTGTACTTCTCCTCTTGAAAGGATTAGCCTAAATTTTTCAAGTTGGTGGAACCATCCTTATTCCAATTTGGTTTAGCATTATTCTGTTGGCATTTTTTCTACCTTAGTAAACTATTATTTTGAGGTTAATTTCCTTCAATTTGAAGATAATTTTGATCATCACAAAAATAACTTTACAACATATCGTGACACTGGGCGTGCAGACAGCTGTAGTTGAGACTCAACGAATCAGCCTTCTCTCTACTAGGACTCTTCAGGGAAACAATTATAGTTTACAACTATGGATACTTCTTCTAAATTTTCACATATTTTTTGTGTAACATTTCCTGCTTAGCGACATGAACACCTCCCATCATAATCTAAGAATGCACTTTTTACAAAGTTAATCTGTGTTTTCGAAAAAGGTCGGTAGAAATGTTCTACAGTTGGATTTACACAAAAAGAAAGATCGATATAAAAACTATGATTGTAAGTACACTTTGCTTTTGAACAACTACATTGTCATATGTAACGTTTATTTGAAATATTTGTTTAGTAAGGTTTCTTTTCTTTGCCGAATGAAAAAAAGCGTTTCACTGCAAAAATACTACTTTTTCGTCGAAGGAAGAAGCCAAAGCAATGCGACCGGCCTTTGATACTGCAATCCCTCCAATTGTGACTCCATCAAGTGAGTGTTCAACACTGCGTACAAACTGGCCATCTTTGGTGTATATTAGCACTTCTCGTTCACGAGCGACGAATACATGTCCACTTGCTTGGTGAAATGCAATGTTCAGATTTTTACAAGATCCTTCTTCCAGTTTAAACTCGTTAAGATGGTCGCCCTCTTCATTGAAGATGTGAACACAGTTACCGGTATCACTACAGTCCACTACCATAACACAGCCATCAGCAGCAGTGATATCGCTCGGATCCTTCAATATTCCTTCTCCAAAACTGCGAACAAACTGTCCATCAGTTTCGTACACATCAACTATAGATTTCTCCTCCGATAGCGGTTTCCCCAGTATGAGCACTTTGTTGTTTTCGCTTATTGTTAGTCTTAGGGGTCTTTGGGAGTAGCGGAATCCTTCCGGCCTCAAACGAAAAGTGTCAAGCTGGCCAGCGGTCTTTTCGTACACATAGAGGTGATTATAACCACCTGAATTCCATGTCGCAATATAGATGTTGTCGTTGTGGTCTGTGGCAATATCATAAATATACGACATTCTCGTACTCTCGTTATCATAAGTTCGGGGACAGAAAGAATGCCGAAATTTACCACCGCTGTCAAACACCTTTATGTTACTATGAATGTCTACTATAATTAATTGTCCTTGCGAGTTTATAGCGATACGCAGCGGGAACTTCAGCCTGTTGTCACCCTCCTGACCAAATGACCATGGTAGCCACAAGTGCTCCATGCCTAGTTTACGCAGAGTTTCAGTCACTCGTGGATCGCGCAATACATCAACTTCGCCTTCTCCGTAATCAACACAAGGCCAGTTGGAGAGCCCCTTGTTGCCGAAACAGACCATTAACGTGACATCATAGATAACGCGATTCAAGCGATAGACAGTGCAAATGATTTCGCTGCGTTCTGCCTGACTAAACCGAGCCCAGAAGCCTTTCTTGAACTCAACAGCAAAACTATTCTGAACAGCAGGCATGGAGTGTAGGTCTTCAAGGCACAGTCTACAGGCAGCTATGGCATCCTCGGGATAATCGACGTTCTCCAGTATTGTCGCCGCTACACGAATAACCATTGCTTGAATGCGATCAGACGTGCTGAGGGCTTCATTGTTGAAGGCTTCTGTTGCTTTTAAACAGGCTACTTTAAACCCTTCTTTTGCATTTGACAGTGCTCTTTTATCTGCATCATCCAAGTGACCGAGTTTCAAGTTTTTCAAACCCTCGGCTATAGACACTGTTTTCATCGCGGCAGCACTAGTTGAGGGTGATCGTAATCCAACTGCTAAACTCCTCTCGTCTGTTTCCATTACAGTTCCTGCTGTAACTGAACCGTCTTTGTCACTCGTGGTCTTGTCCAGCAGCTCAAAAAGGTGGACGACTCCAAGCCTGAAGTAGCTGATACTTGTTAAAAGATCTTTCCTTGCTAAGCCATCCAACTTTGATTTGATATCATCTATTTCACGCACGATCATGTCTCGGATTTTCTGGTCTGTTACATCGCCATCTTTCAGCTTCTCCGCTGCCTTATCTCTGCCTTTATTCACAAGCAAGCCAATAGTGGCCTTGAAAACGGCTGTCACAATCGAAGACATGATAATAGCCAAGTAAAGAAGAACTCGAAAACTGTATTGCGTGTTTAGCACAAATCATGTGACCTTGCTGTGGCGTAAACACTGAGTTCCTGAAATAAGCACGGCTAAACAAACTATCATATCAGTTTCAGGTCACTGTCTTTTATTTCAGTTGAGGTCAGCATCTGTCATGTCCGTGGTAAAATCGAATTCGTGGACTGGCATGGACTAGAACAAGAACAGTAACGACAATAACAATCACATTCTTAATTGGATACCACAGAAAAGTATGACAACGCCCTACAAGACAGTTTGACAAGAGACATCAAAACAACGATAGATAAACTTCCAATTTGGAGAATTTTTTCTGGCACGAAACACAATACTGGTGCAGGATCAGTGCTGTGACGACCAATTGTTGGAAGAAAAAAAAAGGGAGCGTTTCAGTAACTATTGGTGAAACTGACTTTTGAATGCAGAGGACCTGACAACGTACAAATAAAACGCTTGGCTAGCGTATCTTGGCTATCCGTCTGCCGGATCTCTTGTTTAGAAATGCACGTGCCAGACGCCACGTGAACTGTAGTAACCTCAATAACAGTATTAAACATACTTTTCTATCTTTTCTCTTATATATATTACAGCATTGCTTTACAGATTAGAGAACAAAGGGTACGTGGAACTACTGAATATCTAAACAAAATGCTCATGCGCTTGCGCAATATAGATAAGCTTTCGGGATGTGGTGAAAATTTGTTAGTTTATAAACTTTTCTTGGTAATTCCGCTGACCAGTGCATAAGGCCCGGGACATCACACCATTAAAAATATTGCGGGCACAATATTTGGTAGGCATTAGGGGTTGGTAGAAAGGCGGCCTTTTACCCAAATAGCAAACAAAATGGCGGGTTGTTTCTATTTTCAGGGCGGTATTTCTCTCGTCTTACAATTTAAAAGATATACCTTTTTGGACTTTCGATGCCAACAAACGGATATATTCTGCGATTCCTTCGTTCCACGGTTTGACAAAATGTTACTGGAGGATTTGCTTATATTTTTTTCACGAATTGACATCTGTGGTTTTCCATATCCGCGAAGCACATCATTAATGTGCATTGATATCAATAACATTACATTCTTGAGCTGGCTCATGCTGGGAGTTTTTGATTTTCTAATTCAACTCGGAGCTCCGCTATGGACTGAAAATCAAAAAGATTATCATTGGAAGAGACCCATGTATGCGGAATGCTTCTCTTAGATCATCCTCTCTTGCTCGGAGATATATTCTCCCTTTGTCCAAAAAAAGTAACCTCGTTCCCAGATCTGAGTTTGGGCAGTTCTTTTAGAGTTTTAAAACAAACGCGTTTTAATTATATATATTAGAGAAACAGTTAAAAGATCTGAGACCTTTGAATATAGAACAACGTATGCTATGAATTTGAACAACTTTTTTCACTAATTTTTGACCTTATTTTGCACATTTTTATAATTTAACATTTTACAGGAATTCGGATAAATTATAAGCTCATTTATATCGACCTCTTTTTTTCGCCGTACAACCCTGAAATGACGACATAATTGTCTCTAACATTGGAACTTTTTCCATTATCACCAGTATTTCTAAACAATATATTTTTATTTTAAAAAGCTTCAACTATTTAAATGACATGTAAATGCTTCCTACATATCAATATAGTTATGTATGGTGAATTAATAAATATTTCATTCTCTTTTATTTACAGTGAGTCAATGATCTCTTAAATCTGCGCATGCCTCGTCCCCAGTCGCTCGCTCGGATAAAATACGTTAAATAACAAACTGACGAGTTTGTGTTACACTCCTTCTAGCCTGCATGGCAGGGGTCTCCCTCCTCACTCCCCTTTCTACTTCTGCCACGCAGGCTACACTCCTTTGGAATCTGACAGTACTGTAGAGTGGATTCTATACAAAAGTTCATAGCATTAACGGGAAGCTAGACAACAGTTTACTGCCTTTGGCATCAGTAACACTTCAACGACATCTTTTCGTCGAGCAAAACGATCCCAGACATCCTAGCGCGCCAAACTGGTACCCAGTTTTCTCCGAAGTTTCTATTTACATATACACAAAAACTTGAAAGCTCGATACAAGAACTATGATTGGAAACCTAATTTGCTTTTGAACAACCAAAGGGTGGCGATGAAGGAGATCGCTACTAGTCGCGTATCATTTGTGATAACAGACCCTCCATTAGTTTCTAATTCAACAGTTTTTGACACTTTTGTATCGCGGGCTCCATCTCCTATAACAGCGGTTACAGTGTCATTATCTTGGGCTCCTTCTCTCTTGTTACACTCGTTCCCAGTGCAACAGCGGACGCAAACTCGTCTCTTCCCAGATCCCACGAGTTCGACCTCTCGCCGACATCCGTCGTTGCAGGAATAACCTTGCAACCCGTCATCACTGGAGCAGCCAAGCATGATTGGCAGAATGCTAAAAAAAAAAAAATAGAACAAAAAAAACGTTAGATAAAACTAGTAATACGTGACTCGCAGGTCCTCGCGAAGCTGGGATGGCGATTAACTATTTTGGGATGCGAGGATGATAACCAAGCTTTAGAGATCGACTGGAGTACTCGTTAGTCTTCTGACATGTGTGTGTACGCCTTTCCTGTTCAGGATCTTGTTTTGGAAAGTTGTCACGTTTTCCACCCTTATTTTATCTATTATGCAGGAAAACTGGCTTTCAGCAATTTAGAAAAAAAACAAACGTTAGATAAAATAAGGTGCGGAGGGAGGGGCGAGAGAACAATACATTGACGCCTCCCTATTTCCTTCCCCACCCCACCCTTGGGAACCTCATTGTTGACCCACAAAAGCAAATTATGTTTTAGGGTTTCACTCACCTTGAGTTCGTTCCTGGTGCACTGCGCTGTTTATTCAACGTAATAGCAAAACATTTATCACCAGGCGGACACTGCGTGGTTGTCACGTGATCTTGTAGGCACATCCTACCCTGGCATTTAACGCACCGAGGGCCCGCAGTCATTAGGCTCAGCTGTAAAAACTTTTCTCGTTTCCAGACACAACATCCGCGCCCAGGCCACAAACGACCACCAGAGGAAGAGCTCGTTACCAGATTGACGCGATTTCCCAGTCCAAGACAAACGCGTTCGCAAGAATACTGTTTACTCTCCCCAGCTCCCTTCTCGTTCAGCACTGTTTCTTTCACCACGGAGAGGCATAATTCACGTCCGTAAATTTTTGCCTTGAGGTTGTTATCAAAGAAATGCATTTTCCCGTCGTTTGGTATTGTGTGATGTACGGTTGATAGTAGACGAGGCTTGTCACGACGGAAGTTAACGGAGATATTGACGAAGCGTTGAACGCGTAGAATGACTGAGGTAACGCTACCGCTCGATCCGTCACGCGACCCGTCACGCGGTTGGCACGAAATAAGATGACTGTTTGCCGTGGGGAGGCAAAACCAAATAAATCCACTTTGTACAAGAAGATTAATAACAACTGCTTGGTATCCAAGAGTATAGGCCATCTTTCTGTGTAGAGTTTGCTCTGATTTCTAATTCAAAATGCATCTCGTCGCGAATATTTAAGGATTCCAAAGCCATGGGTGCAACCTTTACCCATGCTAGTCAAGTGATCACGGACGTGTTGAATTGAATCACTTCCGGTTGTCAATTGTTTTCGTGCAATTTCCGGTGCAGATTTCGCGTGACTGAAAATTGCGTCAAAAAAGTCGAAAATTTGTGGATGTTTGTTTATTGTTATGTTGACTGTTGATCAAGGCGCGGCAACAAAACATGTGGGTCACTGAGGTCTGTTTTAATTAAATGTACGATCTACTATATTTAGCAAAGAAATTAGCGTTTATTCATACCTAAATAACTCTACTCACGTTGAACTTTAAACAGGGACATATCATGAGCATTCAATCGACCGTTTTGCTTGGAAATACATGTAGCCGATCATTGAACTCGATCCAAAGTCTTTCCAACTATTTTATCGTGCGATGAGATCTTTATACGATAGTAGCTTGACATATCAATTCTCCTAACTTATCACCATACATTTTATTTAATGTCATTCGTGAGAATTCGGTAATATATCAAGATAATTTTCCCTAGTTGATGGTTTTCTTTATTCTCATCACCTGTCTGCTTGGCAATGTATCGGTCATGCAAGGAGAAATGAGATCTTGATCACAATTGAAATACATGCATATATAGTAAACAATGTTACGTTTTGCCCGAGTGCACTCTTCTGACCGCGCATAATCTGGGCTGATTTGAAAACGCACCGACAAATGATCTGTATACGGTATATAATAATAGTTTTCAGCAAATATTTTTAAGGTCATCATCATTCGTAATTCTAGCTGTCCAGAACACATGATTATTCACTTGTAACGGCATTGAAACGCGCTTTAACAAATTGACTTCCGTATCAAGTAATCGTTCCTGTTTACCATATTTATTCATGTTGCGTTACTTCTTGCAATCTTGAGTGTGGATAGCCTGCGTGCAGACGTCTCCCTGATTTCCTTGCTGAAGGAAATATGAGTCGTCTGCACGCAGTGTGGACTTTTGATCACGAATTGGCCAATCAGAGCGCGTTTAAAAATACGGAGAGGATCTAAACCCGAATCGCTACCACTACCGACTTCAGAAGACGAATGTACTTTTTACAAAAAATAATCTGAGTTTTCGAACAGTTTCCCCGAAATTTTCTACAGTTGGATTTAAAAAATACATACACAACAGGAAAGATCGATATAAAAAATTATGGTTGTAAGTACACTTTGCTTTTGAACAACTACCGTTGTAATTATGTAACGTTTCTGATTTGAAATCATTGTTTTCGTAGACCACAATTAAAACTCAGGATACGGGTTTCTTTTCTTTGCCGGATGGTAAAAAAGTGTTTAGTTGCGCTCCATTTACATTATATTTTCACTGCAAAAAGAGTACTTTGCAGTCCCTGATGGAAGCAACAGCAATGGTTATGCGACCGGCCTCAGACACTGTAATCCCTCGAATATGTTCTCCAAGTGAGTGTTCAACACTGCGTACAAACTGGCCATCTTTGGTGTATATCAGCACTCTTCGTTCAGTAGCCACGAGTACATGTCCACTTGCTTGGTGAAATGCAATCCTATGAGTTTTATACTGAGATCCCTCTTCCAGTTTAAACTCCTTAAGATGGTCGCCCTCTTCGCTGAAGATGTGAACACAGCCGGTATCACTACAGTCCGCTACCATAACACAGCCATCAACAGCAATTATATCGCTCGGATTCTTCAATATTCCTTCTCCAAAACTGCGAACAAACTGTCCATCAGTTTCGTACACATCAACTATCGATTTCTTCTCTGGTAGCGGTTTCCCCAGTATAAGCACTTTGTTGTTTTCGCTTATTGTTAGTTTTACGTGACTTTGGGAGTAGCGGAATCCTTCACTCAAACGAAAGGTGTCAAGCAGGCCAGCGGTCTTTTCATACACATAGACGATATCAGCACGCTCAGGCAAAATCATGTGTGTCGCAATATAGATGTTGTCGTTGTGGTCTGTGGCTATATCAGAAAAATGCAAGAGATATCTCGTACTTACGTCATCATCAGTTTGCAATTGGGGACGGAAAGAAATGCAGAAATTTACCACTGCTGTCAAACACCTTTATGTTATAGTCCTGATAGTCTTCTACAATGAATTGTCCCTGGGAGTTTGTAGCGATACCAAACGGATGTCCCAGCGTGTTGTCACCCTCCTGACCAAATGACCATGGTAGCCACAAGTGCTCCATGCCTAGTTTATGCAGAGTTTCAGCCACTCGTGGATCGCGCAATACATCAAACTTTGTCTTCTCTGTAAACAACACAAGGCCAGTCGTAGTCGTAGAGCCACTTATTGGCAAAAGAGCCCATCAACGTGACATCAAAGATAACGCGATTCAAGTGATAGACAGTGCAAATGATTTCGCTGCGTTCTGCCTGACTAAACCCTCCCTTAAACCGAGCCAAGAAGCCGCCTTTCTTGAACTCAACAGCAAAACTTTTCTGAACAGCAGGCATGGAGTGTAGGTCTTCAAGGCACAGTCTACAGGCAGCTATGGCATCCTCGGGGTAATCGACGTTCTCCAGTATTGTCGCCGCTACACGAATAACCATTGCTTGAATGCGATCAGACGTGCTGAGAGCTTCATTGTTGAAGGCTTCTGTTGCTTTCAAACAGGCTACTTTGAACCCTTTTTTGCATTCGACAGTGCTCTTTTATCTGCATCATCCAAGTGAGTGAGTTTCAAGTTTTTCAAACCCTCGGCTGTAGACACTGTTTTCACCGCGGCCAGCACCGCTAGTTGAGGGTGATCGTAATCCAACCGCTAAACTCCTCTCATCCATTCCCAGTACAGTTCCTGCTGTAACTGAACGTCTTCGTGACTCTTGGTCTTGTCCAGGAGCTCAAAAAGGTGGACGACTCCTCGCATGAAGTAGCTGATACTTGTTAGAAGATAGCTTCTTGCTAAGCCGTCCAACTTTGATTTGATATCGTCTAGTTCACGCACGACCATGTCTCGAATTTTCTCATCTGTTACATCGCCATCCTTCAGCTTCTCCGCTGCCTTATCTCTGCCTTTATTCAAAAGCAAGCCAATAGTGGCCTTGAAAACGGCTGTTACAATCGAAGACATGATAATAGCCAAGTAAAGAAGAACTCGAAAACTCGATTGCGTGTTTAGCACAAATCATGTGACCTTGCTGTGGCGTAAACACTGATCGGAGTTCCTGAAATAAGCACGGCTAAACAAACTATCATATCAGTTTCAGTACGGTGTTCGAGGAGTATCACGAGAAAATTTATCACTTTTGATTTATTTGTGTCATTTTTGATTTCTCGCGTTATATTTTGATTTCCAAAATTTTGCGCTTTGATTATTTTGTGCGAATTTTGATTTATTTTGTGTGATTTTTGATTTCTCGAGTGATGTTTTGATTTCCAAAATTTTGCGGTTTGATTTATGTTGTGTGACTTTTTGATTTCTTGAATGAGTGTGATTTCCACAATGAGACTTTTGATTTCTAAAATGAGACTTTTGATTTCTCAAATAGAGTTTTCAGCCCACGTGACCTCCCGTTCTAGATTTGGGTCTTGTAAGAAGTTTATGTTTCAGGAGGGTAACTTCAATTTACATGTTTGCATGGCTATAGCATATTCATGCCTGACCTTTATAAATTACACCGCGGTTATTTAGAACTAGAACTTGAAGCGGCGCTTTCTAGTTCTACTAAAATAACCGTGGTTGGCTATATATATCGGTACTGCGAGTTGTGCTTGCGAGTTCTCCTTAAACTTTTGCAGCATCTTTCAAATGATCAAACTTTATGTTTGACCCTCAGTGGCATTTGATATCACCTTCAATTATTTTTCTCGCAACACACAACTCGCAGCATATCAGTATATATGGCCGGGCCGTTGTAGACAACCGCAGTTATTTAGAGCTACAGAAAGCGCCGCTAGGTACATCACGGTTACTGTGACTGCATTTATATAGAACTATAAAGTTGTAAATGCGCCACTTTTTTCTTCTAAATAACCGCGGTGTAATTTCATTTAACCACAAACATAGATTCTCATTTTATCACCATAAAGAACAAATTATCTGTGTTTGATCAGCAGATGAACTCGGAAAGGGAATAGCGTGATACTATAAAGGTCAAGCATGAATATGCTAGCCATGCAAACACTGGGTGTAAATCGCAGATACCCTCCTGAAACATAGACTTCTTACAAGACCCAAATCTATGCGGAGGGTGATTGATGCAATATCCTCCTTCTCTGTCCGCCATCTTCCCGACCACGCGAGGCGAGTACGGGAGGTCACGTGATTCACATGTAGATTCTATTCCGATGATAAAACAAGATCCTAATTCCAATAACTACACTCATTCTTGTTTACAAGATCTAAATTCCGAGAAATTAGGTAATAAATCCAAGAATAATTCGAGAGTCTTCTCCGATCAGATCAAGAACTCCGTAAAACTACTCCTGCCACGAGGATCCGATCACATGCCTATCATGTGATATGACGTATTTCCGTTTACAACACGTGGACATAAAACCCATTTGAGAAATCAAAAGTCTCATTTTGGAAATCAAAAGTCTCATTTTGGAAATCAAAAATCGCACACAATAAATCAAAGTGAAAATTTTTCGAAATCAAAGTATAAAACTTGAAATCAAAATCTGTGTTTCAGCAACAATTGAAACAAGAAAAGAATCGAACTGCATGAGTGATAAATTTGATAATGATACTCCTCGAACGACCGTCGTTGATATTAAATGCCACTGAAGGTCAAACATAAAGTTTGATCATTTGAAAGATGCTGCAAAAGTTAAGGAGAACTCGCAAAGCACAACTCGCAGTACCGATATATATAGCCAACCACGGTTATTTTAGTAGAACTAGAAAGCGCCGCTTCAAGTTCTAGTTCTAAATAACCGCGGTGTAATTTATAAAGGTCAGGCATGAATATGCTATAATATAATAATATAATAATTAAGTTCTTTTCTGCGCGTTTAAAAATCTCAACGCGCTTACATGCAATGCAAACATGCAAACATGTAAATTGAAGTTACCCTCCTGAAACATAAACTTCTTACAAGACCCAAATCTAGAACGGGAGGTCACGTGGGCTGAAAACTCCATTTGAGACTTCAAAAGTCTCATTTTGGAAATCAAACACTCATTCAAGAAATCAAAAAGTCACACAAAATAAATCAAAGCGAAAAATTTTGGAAATCAAAGGTTCATTTGAGAAATCAAACGATGAAATTTGAAAATCAAAACCTCATTCGAGAAATCAAAAATCGCCCAAAATAAATCAAACCGCAAAATTTTGGAAATCAAAACATCACTCGAGAAATCAAAAGTCACACAAAATAAATCAAAATTCGGCACAAAATAAATCAAACCGCACAATTTTGGAATTCAAAATATAACGCGAGAAATCAAAAATCGCACAAAATAAATCAAACCGCAAAATTTTGGAAATCAAAATATCACTCGAGAAATCAAAAATCACACTTAATAAATCAAAAATGACAAAAAATAAATCAAAAGTGATAAATTTTCTAGTGATACTCCTCGAACACCGTATTTCAGGTCACTGTCTTTTATTTTAAGGTCAGCATCTGTCATGTCCGTGGTAAAATGAAATTCACGGACTGGACTATAACAAGATCAGTAACGAAAATAACAGTCAGTCTTAATCTGATTGGATACCACAGAAAAGTAACGCCCTACACCAGTTTGACAAGAGACATCAAAACAACGTGATAAACTTCAAATTTGGAGAATTTTTTCTGGCACAAAACACAATACTGGTGCAGGACAGTGCTGTGACGACCAAACCGTTTGAGGGTAAAAAGAGAGCGTTTCAGTAACTATTGGAGCTTATTGGGACACTTAAACCTTTGAATGCAGAGGACCACAAAACGTGATAAAACGCTTGCCTAGCGTGTCTTGTCGGATCTCTTGTTTAGAAATGCACGTGCCAGACGGCACTTGAACTGTAGTAACCTCAATAACAGTATTAAACATGTTTAACATTCTTAATTGGATACTTTTCTATCTTTTTCTTGTATTACAGCATTGCTTTACAGATTAGAGAACAAATGGTCAAACTACTGAATATCTAAACAAAATGCTCATTCAGGAATCCGCTTGCGCAATAGATGAGCTTTCATTCTCATCCCCAGAGGCCAAGATCCTTTTGGTCGGCACCAAGAGTTTCTTGAAGCCGACCAAAAGGATCGTGGCCTCTGGGGACGAGAATGATGAGCTTTCGGGATGTGGCGAAAATTTGTTAGTTTATAAACTTTTCTTGGTAATTCCGCTGACCAGTGCATAATGTTACTGGAGGATTTACTTTATATTTCTTTCACGAATTGACATCTGTTGTTTTATTTTATTTTATTTTATTTTATTTACACAATTCGCCTATGGCGGGTAAATAGACAATAGGACATTACGTCCCTTGCTAGGCCTATCTACCTGTCTGGGTGAAAAACGTTATATAAGCGATATGGTTTTCCATATCGACATTCTTGATCAATGATATTACATTCCTGACTTGGCTCATGGGAGTCTTTGATTTTCTAATTCAACTCGGAGCTCCGCTATGGACTGAAAACTAAAAATAGATTTCAAAATGATTATCATTGGAAGAGACCCATATATGGGGGAATGCTTCTCTTATAGATCATCCTCTCTTACTCAGATATATAATCTCCCTTTGACCAACAAACAGTAATGTCGTTCTCAGATCTCTTCTTGGGCAAACTTCTTGATTTTTTTTTTAAGAGGATGTTAGTATAAAGAGTTTAAAGGACATATTTAAATTATATACCAGAGAAACAGATAAAAGACCTGAGACCTTTGGATATATAACATGGCATGCTATGATTTTTAATATAATATATTCTTAAGTTTGACCTCTGTCCGTACAACATTTTACTGGAATGCGGATGGATTAGGCTTATTTATCTCGAACCGTTTTTTCGACGTACAACCCTGATATGAAGACAAAACTTTCTATAAAATTGAAACTTCTTACTTTTTTTATATCCATTATCACCATGGCCAGTATTTCGGCTCAACTATTTAAATGACATGTAGCAAGCTTCACTGTATATAAATATAAGTTATAAGTTATGTACAGTATGTATGGTCAATTAATAAATATTTCATTCTTCTTTATTTACAGCGAGTCAATGATTCTCTTAAATTTTGCCGCATGGCCTCGTCCCCAGTCGCTTACCGTGAACTCTTCGAAAAAAAAAAAACGGTTACATAGCCACGACTTGGTATTGGAGTTTAAGCTCAGCATCTTTTGGAATCCGACAGTACCGTATATACTGGATTGAAGGATTCTATACCCAAAGTTCATAGGCATTAACGGGAAGCTAGACAACAGTTTACTGCCTTTGGCATCAGTAACAGCTTCAACGCCATCTTTGTCGTCGAGTTAAACGATCCCAGACACCCTAAGGCGCGCCAAACTGGTGCCCAGTTTTCTCCGAAGTTTCTATTTACACAAAAAGAAAGCTCGATACAAGAACTATGATTGTCAGCCTAACTTGCTTTTGAACAACAAAGGGTGGCGATGGAAGGAGATTCGCTACTAGTCGCGTATCATTTGTGATAACAGACCCTCCAATAGTTTCTAATTCAACAGTTTTTGATACTTTTGTATCGCGGGCATCCATCTCCGATAACAGCGGTTACAGTGTCATTATCTTGGGCTCCTTCACTCTTGTTACACTCGCTCGCCAGTGCAACAGCGGACGCAAACTCGTCTCTTCCCAGACCCCACGAGTTCGACCTCTCGCCGACATCCGTCGTTGCAGGAATAACCTTGGCAACCCGTCATCACTGGAGCAGCCAAGCATGATGTGGCACAATGCTAAAAAAAAAATAGAAAAAAAAAAAAACTAGTTTATTTAACCATTTTTGGGATGCGAGGGTGATAACCAAGCTTTAGAGATCGACTGGAGTTCTCGTTAGTTTCCTGACATGTGTGTGTACGCCTTTCCTGTTCAGGATCTTGTTTTGGAAAGTTGTCACGTTTTTCATCCTTACTTTATCTATTATTGCAGGAAAACTGGCTTTCCAGCAATTTAGAAAAAAAACAAACGTGAGATAAAATAAGGTGCGGAGGGAGGGGGCGAGAGAACAATACATTGACGCCTCCCTATTCCCTTCCCCACCCCACCCTTGGGGACCTCATTGTTGAGCCCACAAAAGCAAATTATGTGCTAGCGGCTTCACTCACCTTGAGTTCGTTCCTGTGGCACTGCGCTGTTTGTTCAACGTAATTAGCCATTCTCGTCCCCACCAGCCCTTTCGCATCTCTTAGCCGGCGGGGGCCTAGGCACGAGAAACGAAGGGCTCTGGGGACAAAGGATTTCCCTATTTAATTCGAATTTTTTGATTGGCTGTTTGAAAACAAAGAAATCTTGAACGGAAGTAAAAAGTTAGCGCGGGTTAGCTGGCGCGAAAACAAGAACAGCCGGCGAGGCGTATTTTCGAAATGGAGGATTTGGGATTCTCGCCAATTTTCTCAACAAAACGGTTTTTTACCTGGAAACTACCCTGTTGATATTTTCAGAGAGAAAAGCGGCAAGGAGCTAGAGTTTTTAATTGGAAAAATAAATGAAGTTTGAGTTTGAAAGGCACCCATTCTAGCTAGAATTCCGTTCTTTGTCGCTGGCATCACTTCCTGCACAAGAATTATCGATTGGAGGGTCTGGTGTGAAAAGAGTCCGTGGTTCTCAACAGGTTGGAGGATCACCTTCCTAGAGTCAGCAGGCGAAGAAGAGTAACTTGCCGGTATTCGAATCGAAAGTGTACGGATGTAACTTTTCGTTGATGGCGATCAAAATCACGACAAAAATCCGCCCTCAGTTTAGACCTATTGCTCCTAAGAAGAACACGACTGTACCACGGGGCCTTCGCAGAACTTTTAAAAGGCGATAAAGAAAATCTTGAAGCCAGCAAAGAGGAGAGTATGCAGGTATCCAAGAGCCCTGCGGTACAGTCTGTTTCCAGCTGAAATCATGAAGCAAAGCGGCTTACGAAAATACCAACGAAAATACCAGCGATTCAAAAACCGGCAACATTGTTGAGATGTGCGTTCAAAATCGTCTCGCTTGATTACTAATGCTGGAAATTTGATTTCTTTCTTTCGATATAATTGATTCGAAAGACCAAAGAGTGTTGGGGTTTTCTGGGCACGAGCAGAGGCAATGGAATATCAACGGTGTATGCGGACCACCGAGGAAACAACAACATCAATTAAAATACTTGATTCACTATGGTGAATAGCTATAGTGAATAGTTTTTTGGAATAGCTAAAGAGAAAAACATGCATGGAATGTGTTTTATACGTTAATATAACTTCATGACAGCCTTGTAATATCGATTCATTACCATATATTGTCATTCAAAAAGAAATGTGAATATGCAACTGAAGAGGGAGAAACTTGAATTCCTTGAGGGGTACATTGGCACTTTTGTTGACAAGGATGCTTTGGTAGATCCAGATGTGACAGGAATGTGGGGAGATGGAAGAAGCCTCAATGTATAGATTCAGAACAAGTTTCCAACCACACACTGTCACCAATAGAGCAAAATCTGTATAGTATGGTAATACTTTATTATAATAATTTATTATAAGTAAGTTATAAAAAACTTGATTGTCATTTCTGACAACAAAGGGAAATATGTTTTTTCAATTTTGATAATGAAAAACCTTGAACAAAATACCATCAAAAAGGTTATTTGCATGACCCCCCAAATACTTAAATTAGTTGATATCCCACCCTAACATCCTTTGCCAAATCTAACCATGGCACTCTGGGTTACTACTTATTGGTGGATTCAGTGACTTATTGGAGGACAGCCACTAGAGATAAGGGTTTCTTAATTAATCAAGGTGCAATGTATTACATGCCTATAATTATGAAACCACTGACTTCACTGCATTTGATTTAAGGTACAACAGTTCTGCTATTGAAGCAAAACAGCCAAGAGTTAGTAACACAGTGTGTTCTTGTTGCTGCTGGTCAGTTGTCGACGAGGACTCTGTGAGGGCAGAAAAACCAGCCCCTACTGAAGCTGCAGTTCAAGTCACAGAATTCAAGTTATATCTCTAACTCTTTCACTTTAATTGTTTTAAAATTTAAGAAATAGAAAATGGCATGCATGGTAACATAGCCAAGCAACACTTAGAGGGAGTTTTGGAGAATTCAAAAGTTTATGTTAAAAAAAAATAAAAAATAAAATACATGTACTATAGGACATGTCTCACAAAGTCCTAAACCTACTGCAAAGAGGGTAAACAACAATAGTAAACAAGGTAAATTTATTATGTAGATCAAACAAAAATTACATACATGTCAAATTTATCTTAAAAAATTATAAAATAGTGTTCATATAATGCACACTCTCTAGTTTTTTTTTATGTGCAACCATTTTGGATCACCTTATGAAAACAACAGAATGAAGTTACACATGCATTAATGTTTGTATGCTTAATTTTATTAAATAAATAAAAATGACTGCTATTGGGTCATGTAAACCCGGATGCAAACACTCCCGAGGGAGTTTGGGAGAATTCAAAGATACTAACGTAAACCCCTTGCCTGCAGCTTGGGTTCACATAAACTTTTGAATTCTCCAAAACCAGCTCCCTCTAAGTGTGCTTGGCTACAGTGTATGTTACCATGCATGCCATTTTCTATTTCTTAAATTTTTAAGACAATTAAAGTGAAAGAGTTAGAGATATATAACATGAATTCTGTGACTTGAAGCTGCAGCTATCAGTTGGGGCTGGTTTTTTCTGCCCTCACAGAGGTCCGCTACGTCGACAATCTGACCAGGCCTCCATCAGCGGTTGGTCGTTGGGCCAGGGTGGAACTCTGGGGAATGGAATTGTTCAATCCCAGAAATCTGGGATAATGGGTCCTTCTACTGCCTATTCCTTGTTACACGAACAGCCCAATCAAAACATTTGAATATTTATTCCATTCCCCCAGAGTTTAACCTGGGCGACGACTACCCGCTGACTGAGGAGACCGTTGACCTCTGGGTACGAGATTGACCACTGCCTTGATTACATGCCAATGTCCTAGGAAACATACACATTTTGCTGAAATGGAAAAGAAAAATAATACACTTATCCTTACAAATTGGCTCACCCCTTCTATCTAAAATGCGCCACCTTCCTCCAAAGCCCACCCGTGGGAGGGGGGGGGGGGGGGGGGGGGAGTGCGGACGCACCCATCCTCCTTTACGGCCCGTAAATGGGGATAACACATAACACAATTCATTTTTCGTCTCAGCTTGAGTTAATGGGAAATTTATTGTTTGAAATATGCCCGCTCTCCAATAGGCCTATCTTTCTTATTTTTTCTTTCTTTCTGGGAAGTTTCAGTCCAAGCTAAAACTTTATCAATGTATTCAAACCTCATTCGAATTCCCCACTTTTGCTATGCAATCAATATCATATAAATAAATAATTGGGTCGATATCATAAACCGGGGGCCGAATTACCCGGGGGGCCTAAAACAAAGGTTTTGGGCCATAATAAATAAAGCACCCGAGGAGATTTGATGCTTGAAATATTTTTAAAAGTTTAAGAAGTAATTTTAATGAACCTTACCAACAAGGGTCAACAAGGGCATGGTTCGATTCCTGCTATAAGCTTAAATATCTAAAAGTAAGCTAAATCAATCGGTTCAAAGCAACTGATGATACGCAAAGGCCGAAACATACATGTATTGTAATCTCGCTGGAAACAAAAAATCTTCAGCAGAAAATGCAAAGAAAGAGAATACCAACCTTCTGGATTCGATGGCGCGCTTCTCTCTAAATGTAAACACAACGTGCACCACAGATAGCTAACACCCTTCAGTGACAACGACTTCTAACAACTTCAAGGCGAGTGTTAATGACCTTCCGCGAAGTACACACTGCAGATTAATGACCACCAGTGTTTCATCCATGGTGTTTTGCCCAGGATAGGCGGTTTTTTTTTCTCGATGTTATCACCTGCATCAGTAAGTTTACTAACAGGCCCAAAGAGTTGTAACGACCTCTCTTTTCGAAGCGTGTGAAATATCCCGCCATGACACGAGCACTGTTCGCTATCTCTTATTTTTCCCTTCAAAACAAATACTAAACCTATCTCCCTTTTGTCGAGATATTTATGCCGAAATAGTCGAAGAGCAATATCTCTGTCAACTGGTTTCACCTTCACAGTATAGCATGCCAGAGACTGTCTGTTCAAAAAAAAACGGATAAAATCAGGCTTGGGTCTGAAACTTATTTTTCGGCCGCCATTTCGCTCCTTGGCCCGAAACGAAACGCCTGGGGCGATTTTTTGCACCGGATGTGACGTTCAAATTTTGTTTGGATGATTCAGATACACAAAAAGTCCCAGGCGTCGTTAGAGTCTTCTCCCCCGCCCCTGCTGGTAAGCTTACAAGTTACAACCCCTATAAACATGCACTGGATACAACGGAATTTATTATGTCGCGTTTTAATAGTTTTAGACCAGGTTTAGTAGCACTACTAGAATCAGAAAAATAGTCACATTGCTCGAAAATTGTGAAGAATTTCTTGATTGACACACCGCCTGACTAATAATCCTCGCGTGGCGGAGAAGTGTACTCTTCGGCCGTGTGAACAAAGTTTCGAAGTTCGCGTGTAGCAGAGATCACAACATCAAAAGGACCTTGTTTACGAAGAAAACTGCGATTGATTTCAGTACACTTCCTTACCGTTATCGCAATTTAAAAGCGCTTGTTTGGGCTGTAAACGAGCGAAAGAAGTGGGTGAAAAAGGGGAGAAAGGAAGGGAGCTCAGAGGGGGAGGAGACGGGGGGGGATGGAGAGGCTGAATGAGCGAGCGGGGACTAGAGATAAGGGAGAAGGAGGAGAGAGG